>VZTH01012133.1:0-14449 GCA_013397815.1 Aleadryas rufinucha
TGTTGACTTGCTTGAAGTCAGAGGCCCTGCAGAGAGACCCTAACAAATCAGAGGGCTGGGCAATCACCAACCATGTGAAGTTCAACAAGGGAAAGTGCCCGATTCTGCATCTGGAATGGGGCAACCCTGGATGTATGGATGGACTGGGAAATGAGATGCTGGAAAGCAGGGCCACAGAAAGGCACCTGGGGGTTCTGGTTGACGGAAAGTTGAACATGAGTCAGCAGTGCCCTGGCAGCCAAGAGGGCCAAGCATGTCCTGGGGTGCAGCAGGCACAACATCACCAGCCGGGCAAGGAAGGCCATTGTCCAGCTCTGCTCTGCACTGGTATATTGATGCAGACCTGTAGCTTATGTTACATAAGTGATGATTTAATAAGATGCGTATTATATGTGAAAGAATGTTATGAGTCAGAACAAGCATAAGGCTTGTAATGTGTAATCCTCACCTATCTTGGGTTTAGTTGCTGTGCTGATCCTGAGCAGAATAGCCTTGAAATAATGTGTTGCTTTGGGCTTTTCAAAAAGGACAGTGAAGTTTAAGTGACTCTCTAGTGCCCTTCTGAGCTAAAAGGCAGTAAATAAAATCTGAATCCTCCTCTCACAAGGTAGAGATGCCAGCATTACTATCCAAGGGAAGAATACCAAGGCCATGCCAAAGTGTTGTTCAATGCCAGGTTGCTTATCTTTTGCTTTTGAAGATAAGATTAGCAATTTGGAGGTCCCAGTGGTTGTAGCATTACTTGTGAGCCTTTAGCAGCAAGGCAAAATCTTGCTTGTTGTCCTGAAATATTAAAACCATGAAAAAGTTGTAACATAAGTGTTCCTGTTTAAAAACAGACAAAGACAAAAGAAATACAAATATAAGGAGGAATTTCTCATTCTATTGCATGTGAGACCTTATATGTGGTGGTGGGAGAAGAGAGGAGATAACCCCAGGAGTCACCAGTTGCCTCTGAAGCTCTGAGAACTCTCCCTTCCATTTTAATGCCATTTCATGGTGCATTTTGCCTGGAGGCTTTATACCTTATGTGCTCAGATTTCACTGTATTAGAATCTTGCTTTTGTGGCATTGACACGTTGGATCTGTGTGGATGCTGTTTTTTGTTTCAGCAGGAATAGTCTCAAAGATGTTGAAAAGTGATTAAAATGCTTATTTTTACAGTAGGGCCTATGAAGACAAATTCTGGCTATAGAAAGGGACTTTCCTATGAAGGTGTTAAGGACTTGTTAGGAATTCTGTCTTCAGACTGTTAAATATGCTAATTTAGAGTGTGCTTACTAGAGATTAATTGCACTTAATTGTATACATACACGGAGAGGCTCCCAGTCTGTCCTCTTGAGTGTCCTAATTTTTCTGCATTTGTTTCATGCTCCTTATCCTGCATCATCACTCACCTCCTTAATGTCTTTCATCCACTCACGCCTTTTGACTTCTCCACCTTAACCAGTCAGCTGTGTTTCCTTCTTCTCCTCTGCTATCCTTCTGTGATATATTTTCACCACAGCAAAACTACTGCTGTTTTTCCACCCATGGTTGAATATAAAAGGAAGAATGCCCAGAGTAAACCCACAACTACCTGCTTTCAGCAATGGAAATATAGTTCTGAGTTTAACAAAGCTGTACATTTTCTGTTTGCTCCAAATTTTAGGTACTGACCCAGGAACCTTGGCCCTGTATACTTTCATTTAGTGCGTTGCTGCAGAAGGAATTAAATAACTTCTCAAGAAAAGACAGTATCTTGTATTTAAATAACTACTCACATGGTAAATCTGTGGCACTGTAACTTGTGATTCTTGTTCATGTGGGCCATAAGCTCTGAGAAATATAGTTTAGCATATATTAAAATCAAGTTTAAGTTGATTTGTCTTAAACCACAGTATTTAGCTGAACCACAGTGAACTGTTGCATAGGGAGAACAAATTACGTAGTCGTAGAAGTTATATTTGATTGTCTTATTGCAACAACCCATAGATAATAGAAAACTGTCTGCTAAATAGGTCATCTCCACAGAAAGGCATGTCTAATTATTTCACTCTTTTAGTTTGCTAATCTCCTTAGAGTTGTCTTCTCACATTATGAAAAAACATTATAAGTAGAATGCTTTTACTTCTTCATTAAATTATGGGATAGAAGCTTGCTTTTAAGCTGTAGTTAAAGCTGGTTGTTCCTTCATTCACGAAGGCCATAGATGAAAGCTTGTTTTAGAAAAATTACTTTCAAGCTTCCTGACTCCAAAAGAGCTAATTTTCTTAGTGTAAGCTGTTTTAGGATGTTCTCAGGATATTTTAAAAGGTAGAGTCTTGTTTCTAAGTGAAACTCTGTATGCATCTGTATCTTGTAATGATTTTAAAAGATGAATTTGGATTAACTTGATGTAGTCATCCACATGCTTGATCAATAGTTACTTTTTGGGAAGATGTGTGATGTTTAGTAACTTCTGAAATTATACTGAATTGTAATTTAAGAGTTAATTCTGAAAATGTTCCTTTAAATTCCTTTATTAGACTGTTAACCTGGTGATGAGTGGATAGTGAAACAGTATTGTGTGACTTCAATTTACCAGCCTTGTAAAATGAAGACCTTTAAGTGATTCTGACTCTAAAAGTTATATAACCTAGAAGTCACTTTGTAAAGACGGCCTGAGAGAAACTTAAGTTTGAAAATGGTTTCTCTCCCTGTATTCAGGTCATCTATCCTTACTCAGCCTACATGGATATGTAAATGGCATTTTAGTTTTAGTTACTGATGAACTGTTTCTCTACACACACCTGTAGACCTAATTTAGGTGATGTTTTCTTTCCCCTTCAGGTATGTTGAGCATAGATCACTGTGCTACAGGTTTGTTTTTCCATAGGTACATTCAGTAGAATCTATTTGTTTTACAACAGACAGACTTTGCAGCATTTATTGGCATAGATAAGGTGATTTAAATCAAGCAAACAGGGTCAGAGTTTCCAAGATCCACAGGCTTGTGCTTGTTTTGACTTCAGGAGGAGCTGACTAAATTCTTCTAAAATTATGGCTGTGAAACCCTAGCTACAAGTTAAGTTATAGGTACTTACTCTTGAAACAAAACACAGGTATTTGCTAAATGCTGTACTTTTTATTGCATGTGCAAGACTGTATTTGTAATTAAATGTAATGAGTTAATCCAGGCAGAAGCATTGTGCATATGGTGCTTGGTTTATTTCTTTCCAAACAGTTTTTTAATTGAAGGATATAAAAGAAGAGGACTTGAGAGGTCTGGTGTGTTCTGTTCTTTTATACCAACATGATTGCATTGGTGTCTAAATTTTAGTCATATTGGTTGTAGTGGACAGGATTCAGTTTGACTTTCCTGAAATGCAGTAGAGTTTTAAAATTACTTCTTCATTTAAAAATAATTCTTCCCATACTCTGGTTTTATTCTAACCATCTGAAAAAGGTTTAGAAGCACAAGGGGAAAATAAAAATTAGCAATTGAAGCTGGGAGGGTAAAACTGCAAGGATTATTTACCCTCATGCTTCACTAAATAAACTGATTGATATCTGGGATTAAATGAACTTCCTTCCACTCAGCAGCATTAGTGTGTTGTACCATTAGGTTCATGCTGTTGATTATATGTCTGAGACATCCATGGGCCTTTCTCTGGAAAAAAGAAGGCTGAGTTACCTGCATTGTTGATCACTTACAGCCTCCTAATCCGGATATTTAAACTTGGTTTATACAAATACAAAGAGGGGGGAGAAGGAGTAATGTCTCTACTCAAATGCAGTGAGTAAAGATGAATCTCTGTGAGCGAGGTAGGACATCTGCTAGGGTTGAGTGAGCAGCCAGCCCTGAGTTAGCTGCTCATTCTAATAACAGCTAATTTCCTTTGTCCTCAGATGAAGTTTGTACATACTTTTCCCCTGCTGTCTCACTACTTGGGGTAGCTGATGGTGGAACCTGCAGCCTGTCAAAATGTGCAAAAAGGAGCTTCCATGTCTTTCTGCAGTTTCAGGAAAAATATGCAGGATGCAGGGAAGACCTGTTCATCAAAGAAAAAATAAGATGGAAAAGGTTTCATCCACATTTTGGAAGAATGCTTGGGGAATATCCTCTGAATATACAGTGAATTAACTTGTTTTCATTTATGGGAAAGCAGAAATACTGCTGTTGGAAAGAAAACCTCTACTAATAAAGAACTTACTGCTGTCCCTGTCTTTTCATGAGATAATAAATCACACAACTGGGCTGTGTTCAAGAGAGCAAGGCTAGCTCAGTTTGGGTTTCAGTGAGGACATGGTATAGTTTGTGGGGTTTTTGTTTCCTCACGGTACAAATAGAAGGGGATTTTTTTGGTTGAAATTAGGCAAATACACAGCATCATCTTGTACCTTTGTGATAAGCAGTGCTGTTCTGGCTTTTTGTAATAATTTTCACACTCACCTACTCATTCTGCATGAAAACCCTACAGTTTAAATCCCTGAAATGTCTGAGACTTGTAATTTCTCTTTCAGAGTTCAGATGGGTCCCTCTCTGAGGTTGTGCAAAAATGGAAGGAGTATCAGCTCCAGTGCCAGAAATACTTGCATGAGACACCCCCCGTTGTGGCAGGTAAGCTGGTTTGGTAGGGATAGGATGTATTAATTTTTAAAATGCTTGGTAATAGTAGCAAGGGAGTGATTATGAACTTGAAAATACTTCTTTCTGGTCTATTGCTTCTTTATCCCATTTGGTCCTGCCTGCTCTCTGTGGGACTCTTCCCTCTGCTGGAGGAAGCATTTTCTGGTACAATTTCATTGTAAAGATGTTTGTCCGTTGACCAAAGGGGTTATGCAGTGGCAAGTGGTAGCTGTACCCTATCAAACAGCCACTAATATAATAGACCTGAAACTTTTTTAGGGGTCAGGGTGTTAGGAAATCTGGGACCATGCTGTTCACATTGCACTAGGAGTTTGTGGGTTGTAAAGTTGGTATAAATTATTTTCAGCATTGTAAAATGCTGAAATGGCTTAGTAAAAAAAAGCATGTGACTGAATGAAAAAAGAGAATGTAGCTTGTCTTAGTGTTTGAGCTGCTGTAATGTGCTGAGAGCATCTGTGATGTGCCGGCATCATGATGTTTTGAGGACAAGTGGTGACTTGTCAGTGATGCTCACAATTGGACACCATGCAGCCTCTCCTCTGCTTCAGTGCTTTTGTGACACACTGAAGATGGGTCTAAAGTTGTGCCTGTGAAGAATTATTTCACAACTGTTAATATTCCTTGTCTTAACTACATTATTATGTCAGAGTGATGACAATGGCAGGGACACATTCATCTCCCTCTGCTGCATTATTCTGTTGAGCAGTTGAGTGCTGCCCTCTGAGAATGACAGTTTAATGAATCTGAAGTTGAAGTAGTCTCATGTTGATTAAGCTGTAATGCAAAGTTATGGTTGTGTGTGGGTATTTCATTGGTGGACTTATATATTAGGGTAGACTTTCCAACTGCATGACTTGGAACCATTATGAGGAATTACTGTCTTTAGTTTTCATAGTAAAAATGATTTTAAATTAAACTGGGACAAGGAAGGGTGTAAAAAAAAATAGATAAATTAATACTAATCCATTACTCTCTTGTCTGTTGATTCAGTGTAAGACCCTAATCTGTTCCTTAGTTCCTCCCTGAAACAACAGTTTCCCATGTGGAGATGAACTCCTTTGGATAAATGTAATTTAATTCCACATTGAAGCTTAAATGCATGTGTCTATATTTCCTTTTATATTCTGCTCTTCAGTCTTTTCCTTCTTGCTGTATTAGTACAAGGCAGTGGCATGAGCCTCCCTTCCTTCTCTCTGCAGAAGGCAAGTTCTGCAACAGAACGTTTGACGATTATGCCTGCTGGCCAGATGGACTGCCTGGCACCTATGTGAATGTCAGCTGCCCCTGGTATCTTCCCTGGGCTAATGCAGGTAAGAGCCTTTCCTTATAGGCACAACTTTAAACCAGTCCTGTTTTCCTTGCACGGTCGTAGCAAGGACAAGATTGGCTTAAATGGCTGTGAGTGCAGTCAGTGCTCCGTAACATAAAAGTAGGGATGGATATTAGTATGATACATTCTTTATCTCTGTTTAGCAGGAGAAGGTGAAAATGAGAGAACAGACTTCTTAAAGGTTGCATTTAGTCTGGATGTTTTTTGCTCTCATTTGGTTTTGCTGCTTGGATAGTGGTGGCTATTAATAACTTAGCTCTGTGTGCTTGCTGAAGGCTATCTAACAATGATAATGGCTTAGTTGGAAAACTGAGATAAAAGTAACAAAGGTAACTGGTACGTCGTACTGTAGAAAATACAGACAAAAAAGTCTAAAGTGAAAGTGTTTTGTGCTGTTTCCTGAGATAAACTTATTTCTCAGAATGCTGTGAGATGAAGGCATTGTCACTGGTTGTAAAGACTTCATCTATGAGGGACTGAATGTCACCTTTAGATTTTACACCCTTATGTGCATGTACACTTGAAGGCAAGGTGTATTAGATCACTTTGTCTAGCATTCTGTCTTTCAAACCAGTGACTTGTACAGCTTGTTCTTTGTGAAGACCTTTCTATGCTTTGAAGTCTAAATGAAACAGTTTATTTTAGCCAGCCACGGTGGTGTGGAGAATTGGCTTTGGCCTCTGTGAAAGGACAGAGGATATTAGTTAATGAGAATATATCATTCTGATTGATGGGTGCAAAGTATATGGTGTAACTATGAGAACGTTGTAAGTGTTGGTATGAAGGAATATCAGGAATGACAAAGAAAAGTGATGGGATAGTCAGAGATTATTTAAATGTATTGTGCAATGTACAATAATACAAATAGCATGAAATAAGGGGTGGAGATGATGTTGGGTCTGGCTGGGTTGGAGGTGATTTTCTTCACAACAGCACTTGCTCAGTATCAAAGCACTCACTCGAAGCCCTGTTTGAGACCAGTGAGGCTGGGGGTCTGCATGAGGTTGGGAAGTGACATAATTGGGACAGCTGATCTGATCTGACCAAAGGGATAGTCCTGCCATGTGATACTGTGGTTGGCAGTAAAGCTCAGGGAAAGGGTGAAGAAATGGTTAGAGGCTTTCATGATGGTGTTTGTCTTCCCATGTAATGGTTACATGTGCTTGAGGCCCTGCTTTCCAAGAAGTGGCTGGATGCCTGCCTGCTAATGGGAAGCATTGAATATTTTGCTTTACTAGCATGTGCAGCTTTTGTGTTCCTTATTAAACTGTCATTATCTTGAAGGGGTTGGTGGTGTGTGTGTAGGGAAATCCCCACACTTAAATCAAAATACCAGCACAACACTGAGGGAAGTTAAACATTTCTACACACAGTACTACTACATCCCTGGGCCCTTCACCACTTTACAACCACAAAGGATTCCTCATAGTTGTTCCCCTCTGTGGCAACATCCCATCCCAGTTTTTCCTATTACTTCTCCTGGTTACTTATTTATCTTGAGCAACAAGATACTACATCTTCGTTTTTCTCCCCCATCCTGTTGAGGAGGGAAAGCAGCTGGTTGTATGTTTGGCAGCCAACCAAAGTCAGTTTACCTCATCCACCATGGAAGCCCAGGGGCTGTGAAGAAGTCTCTGCCCTGGTGCCTGCAGCATCTCCTCATGTCACCTCCATCTTTGGCCTTACAGCTCTACACAGGGCTGTTGCTCACAATTCTTTTCTCATCCCTCACTGCCAGGCAGTGTTTGGCTCTTTCTTGTGTATGTTTTCCCTGAGATGCCATGGTCTAGTTGATAAGGTGGTGTTAGGTCATAAGCTGGACTTGATGATCTCAAAGCTAGTTGATCCAAGCTAGTTAATTCTGTGATCTTGGCTGAGGGGCTCGGCTGTGCCCTGCAGTGGGTCTTTGGAACCAGTCGTGTCCAGCATGAGACAGCTCCAGCCTCTCCTTGCAGAGGCCACCCTTGGTTACCTCTTCAGCCTTGCCTGCTTTCCAAAGTGACCTCGGAAGTTAAAATGCTGTTTGCTAATCCTCCTCAGATTATTAAAGATGTTATGTGTTTGGAATGGATAAACAAGCTTTTACAAATGTATGAAATTAATATTTACCTCACAATTAACATAAAATGATTGGATGCTACAGAATTTTTTCTAGTAATACTTTTCCATCTGGATACCTAAAACTCTTCACAGACTTTAACTTCTTTCCTCTAAACCTGTTTACTTTCAGTCTTTAAGACCTTGGATTTCCAACCGCTCTTGAAACCACTGCTGGAAAGAGCCAAGGTTTAACACAATACTGCAGATTAATAAATCATCTGAATGTGCAATATCTTTCATACTTTTGGAAATAAGTTTTTTAAAAAATTAATTATCCTGAAAACAGTGTTTGTTTTAGTGAGAAGAAGAGCAGCATTCTGTAAACTCCTTGGTAGAGAGAATTGCAAAATACTTCAGAACATCATTAAACCTCTGGAAGTGTTCCCTTGTTGAGCAAATTGTGCATATACCTCAACCTCTCTTTCATCAGTGAGGAATAAGAATGGAACAAGGAGGCCTTTCATTGTCCAGTATAAAACAAGAAGTTTGTATCAGTGCCAGGTATGCAATTTGGGAGCCTGAATTACCATGACCGGATAGTATTCTGTGACATCTTGTGTCAAACATCTTCCTGTTCAAAGTGAATGCTAATGAGCTGCCGTGATGAAGAGGTAATGTCTTTGTAATAGAAGATCTAGAGCAACAGGAAATTGAACACCCTGTGATTTTTAGAGTGGTCACTAAAGCATGTTTATTACTTGTTCTTGCTTAGCTCCGTGCTTGGAACTTGAAATAGGTTCTACCACTGCAGGACTTCCATCTCATCACCTACTGGAAATGGACAGGAGGAAAAGATGAGGTGTTGTTTGGGAAGTACCTTCAAAACATGTTCAGGGAAGGTCATCATTAAGTATGAAGCACTTCAGCCAAGTGTAGTCATTCAAGACTGCTGCTCCCTTGATTAGGAGTCAGGTTTTCAAGTTTGTAGAAATCTTGCTGGGGTATACCCCCAAAATCCCCTGGGAATTGAACTGAGTAGTGTGAAAAGGAATGCTGCTTATACTGGGGTGCTGAAATGGAGGAAGCATTGAGTGGGAGTCTCTTCATGACTTGACCGCTTCTGTATAAAAATGTAGAAGAGCTGGAAGGAGGGGAAAGGTGATCCAGGAAGCATACACTGGCCATTCAAGGCTAGCACTGGGAAAGCAATAGCCCACCCAGAATCTGTCAAGTGGGATGAAGAGCAACAAAAAGGGCTTCTAAACAGATATGATAAAAAAATTTGGATCCACTGCTGAGTGGGGCGGAAGAATCTTTGGCAAAGGATGGTGAAATGACTGAAGTATTCACTGCTCTCATCGTGGCCTTTTCTGGTAAAACTCACTTTCAGCAATCTGAGGCCACTGAGATCAGTGGTGAAGTTGGGAGCAGTGAAGACTTACTCTAATTGGATGAGGATCAGAATATAGAACACTTTAATGGGGTATACACAAGTCCACAGCAATTGGTAGGATGTACATGAAAGTGCTCAGTGAGCTGATTAATGCCAATGTGAGGTCACTTTTGATTATCTTGGAAAGGCCATGGCAATTGAGGGAGATTCCTTCAATTGTCACCACTATCTTCAAGAAGTGCAAGGAGGGAAATCTGGGGAATTATAGATGATTGGCCTTCTGTCAGTCTCCAGGGAAGTAATGGAACAAATAATCCTAGAAACAGTTTCCAAGTGTGTGAGGGACAAGAAGATGATTAGGAGTAGTCAGCGTGGGTTTATGAAGGTGAAATCATGCATGATGAACCTGATAAGAGGACTAGCCTGGTGGCTAAGGGAAGAGCAATGGAGGTCTTTATTTTGACTTTAGTAAGACTTTTGACACAGGCTCCTATAACATCCTCCTTGACAAACTGATGAAGTGTGGATTAGACAGAAGGCTGAAAAAATGGACTGACAGGAATCCTGTGAGGTTCTGCCCCTGGAGAGGAACAGTTGTGTGTATCAATGCTGACTGGGTGGAAAGCAACTTTGCAGAAAAAGCTCTGGAGGTCCTGGTGGACACCAAGCTCAGCATGAGCAGCGATGTGTCCTTGAGGCAAAGGATGCCAGTGGCTTCCTGGGTTGTATTAGGAAAAGCATCATTGGCAGCTCAAAAGGATGATCCTTCCCCTCTGTTCTGGGGGGTGTGACACATCTGGAGTGCTTTGTCCATTTCTGGGCTCCCCAGTATGAGAGAGACATGGACTTACTTCAGCAACTCCAGCAAATGACCTTGAAGTTTGAATGATGGGAGTGTCTCTCTTATGAGGTGAGACTGAGAAAGCTGGTATTTTTCAGCCTGGAGAAGAGAAGGCCTTGGGAAATCTTATCAATGTGTATGCTCACATTGAAATAAAGAAAATTTCCTTTAAACATAATTATTTTACTGTGAGGTTGGTCAAATACCTGGGATAGGTGACCCAGAGAGGTTTTGGAGTCTCTGTCCAACCTGACTAGACATGAACCTGAGCAACTTGCCCTAGTTCCTCCCTGTATTAGGAAATATCCAGAGTCTCATTCTAGAGTTGACTGTTCTGTGATTCTCTGTTTCTGTTAATTTTTTATAGGATGATAAGTTTTGGTAACCAATTATTGTCAGGTATGACAAATTTCTGTAGGTGTCAGCCAGAATACAAGATGGGGAGAAGAGTTTGCGTGGTAAATGTTTGGAAAGCTGGAGCGTTCCTTGGGGAATTACAGGTTTTGCAAACTATGCTTTAATAGCTTTTGCTGTTTGTGTACCACTCTTATCTTAGTGGCTGTCAGTCTTGAGCCTGCCCTTCTGTGGATCTCAACAGCAGATGTGGCCCAGCAGGTTGCCTGGCAGAGTGGCAAGCTAAAAATGGTATGAAGAACTTTATACATGCTCAGCAGGTATGTGCTGTGCCACTAGTCCAACTGCACATGATGTCAGTCAGTTCTTGTCCCTACGGGGTGCCACAGAGCTGCTCACTGAGGTGTGACTTTCTTCTTGCTCATTAAGTGTGGTGGCTTCTGAATCCCTGTCTGCGTTGTGGGCACGGTTCAGCAGGAATGCATTCTCTGGGTCTTTGGATTGCTCAGTTTTCTCAGGGTACAAGAGGAACTACAGGAAGATGGGAATCTGTTCACTGAATAACTTGAGAGTTAATCTGGTATTCAGTGCTGTATGCCTGTTCAGACTCGTGTGCATAGAGACTCAAGACCAGCCTTTCACAAGACAAATCCGCAGAGGATGGGCCTACAGGTCTTTTGTGCTAAGGAATATGTGCATTTGCAAGACTTTTTTTCTTACGGGATCACTTCCCTTGTGATTGCAACGTTCATCTTCAGCCCTTTTTGAAAATGCTGCTTGCAAAGGCAGCGTATAAAGTATAGCAGAGACAATCAGTAGTGTCCCACTCATGTCATTTCTTGGTTTTTCGAATCAGATCTCTTTAGAAATGCTGAGGCTGAGACTTCTTTTTGTTGTGTTACCTAGTAGGTGTGTCAGCATCCCTGAAAAAGTCAGCACTGGCATGCTGTCTGCGAGGATGGACTTTGAGGGCTGGGAATATGTTCATGATAATTGAATATAAGAAAGATCACAACATTAGACCAAGATTTTATAGTTGAAACCATATATGCCTGTACTGCTACAGACTTTTTTTTGTGGCAGGCAAGTAAATTAAAATCAAACTTGAATTTTTAGAGGAATTTTTTTATTATAGGTTGCACTGCAATAGTCAGTGTTCATTTGTGGGTGCACTTTTGAGATGTGCCCTGAAGGTTATTTTATCTTTATCTTTCTTCAGTGGCACTGCACTGCTGTCTTTTTTCATCTGTAGTTATGCAGCAAACTAGATTGAGAATTTCACCCAGTTGAAACGTGGGGGCTTCTCTTTATTTGAGTCTTTTTTTTCTTCTCTTGTGTAGATCAGTTTCCTGATTGGTGTGATTGCAGCTATATTAGCATTCCTCTGCTTCAAATATATTGGTCATTATAATATTATCTTAATAGCAAATTGTGAAATAAGAATATTATTGGTATGTGGGTAATTAGTATCCCACTAAAGCCAAAGTAGCTGAGGTTTAGAGTAGGCTCTGTTTCAGTGCAGGTTAAATCATTGTCACTGGAATGAGAAAATAGGTAGCTGATATGTCCGCAGCACAGGGCAGGGGTTGGTATCCTAGCAAATGAGGAGCCCAGACACTGCTGGGCTGTAACTACATGGCAGGAGTTCATAAAGTCATCTGTGTCCCTTGGGTGCCATATAAAATAGCTTTGTGCATGTAGTGAGGGAGCTCTTTCTTGCTTCTTGACAGCAAGAAACAGGATCACTGGGGCAAAGGGAATGTGGAAGGGAATCTAATTTTGGTCAAACAGAGTATTCTGTTCAGGGCTATGTAGGGAAAATCTTAAATTTTCTCTTTAGGAAGATTTCTTGGTTTTCAAGTGTTATTTTGAAATGCTTTGAAAATACTAAGTGAAATGTCTGGACTCTTAAAACAAGCACGTGCTTAACTTTTGCATGCCTTGCTTCTTTACCCACCCGCTCCCCCCCCCAAAAAAAAAAAAAAACCAAAGAAAAGCTTTTTTGGCCTACTTATACATCTTTGAAAGATCAAACTACAGAAATTTCTCAAATCTGTATGAACTATTTCACTCCACCTCTTTTTGGCTTTTATTTGTTCTTATGCAACTCCCACTGTGGGCAGGTCTTTGTGGGGAGATGCTGAAGTAGTAGGAGGGAGGTTATTGTTAAATGAATTTGTTCTGCAAAGTTGCCAGTACAGATCTTGGGCCACAGCCAGAGCTTGTTGAAGGCAAATTTTATATACTTGTGGCTGACAAGAGTTGAAGCTTTTGCTCCCAGTATGTGAAGCCCACTCAGGTTATGATAGCATTGAAGTTACACCAGGTAAACTTTCCACACCTTGCTGTCCACATTGTAGTCAGAGAGATTATGACAAGTTCTAGGGCCATAGCTGTCTCAAAGCCCAAGCAGTGCAGAAGCTCTGAGGGGAGCAGTAGGGGCTCCTTTAAGGGACAGCGGGCACCTTGCCTCACTGTCACTGGCTGTGTGCTTTTTCTTGTTACCGTCTTATAATTGAAGGCCAGCTGCCAGTAACACCATGTGGATTTGGAAACTGTGGAGCTGCACAATTCATCTTGCAATTATGCCTCCTCTGGGGTTCTGATATTTTATTGTTTAATAGCACTAAATCCTTTTTAATTAAAAAACCTTCCAGAGGTACCAGTTTCAGACAAGAGTTATGTGAACAGTAGCCACATCAGTTGCTCCTATATGCACTGGGTTGCACCAAGGCTGGCTGTGGACTTGCATCAACACAGGTGTGGCTGTTGCTCAGATCTCCATTCAAAATCTGAAATCTTTGAATGCTTTCCTTTCAGCTTAGGACCTGTCTCTAGTTTTGAGGGGTCTGACACCTGAATTAGTTTGATATGCCAGTCTGTAGCTGTGTTGGTATCTTGCTATGGCATGGTAGTGAATTTTGAAGCAACCCCGATTGTGCTGCTTGCTGTGACTGATTTAGTTTGAGCAGCTTTGGTGTCTGTTTCTTTGGAGGAAACTAAGCTAGAAGCTGTGCCCCAGGAGTGCATTGGATTCTTTTCAGTCCTGGAGGGAGGCATAAGACCTAATGATTTGTCTGTACTACCATGAAGTCTTCCAGTACAACCATACGTGGGCCTTTGGATGACTTCTTCACTACCAAGGTCTCATTAAATTGTAATGTTTCTTATGCCAGGAAAAGGGCCAGATTACTTGTATGCCTTAATCGATGTTGTCCATGAGTCCTCAGTGCTTTGTAGTTCACTATGCTCTCTAAATCTACCTTTCTCCTAGTTTGAAATAGTTTTCTTTATTTACCTAGTAACTTCTGTTGTCATTCACCTTTGATTGAATCACTTGTCTCCTATAATTCACTTTATTATCTGTATTATCCTCTCTTTACTACGTTATGTGTTGCAATGGTGACACCTGCTCCTTTGTTCTCCCAGATCATCAGGCAAAGTACAGGCTGGGGAGCCCTGGAAACAACATTGGTTACCAGCCTGTGATGTGAGAGACCTGAAAGTCTCTCTGGTGGCAGAATAACCCAGCAGATGATACCAGATGACCTCTGATAGTAACCTTGCGGCTGCCTCTGGCTACTAGAGATGGATTCAGTCTGATTAAATCGTGGAGGTAACTGGCAGCACAACTGTACTTCACACAATTTTGCCCAGTCACAGAGATTGTATGAGCTTCACTTCATATGGGGGTGTGGAAATGCAGAATTAGATTGGGTAGCTGCTCCAGAGTACCTTCAGTTGCAAGGATACATCCAGGTCAGATCTGTCTCATTTCCTCCTGCTGTAATCTACATTTGAGACCTGTAGGATGCGGGGGTTGGACGGTCAGGACAGACGATGAGAGATCTCTGGAGTCAAAGGTCGTCTTGAAGCATG
>VZTH01012134.1:0-139925 GCA_013397815.1 Aleadryas rufinucha
AAGCATCATGGCATCACAACCATCACTGGAAATTCTGTAAAGCTAAAGGCACGCAAAAACAAAACCTCATAATAGAAATTGTTGAACTATCCCTTTGTAGAGGGAGAAAAGACAGAATTGAGCTACAGGCCATGGGATATGCCTGCACAACACCATGGCAGCACAGAGAAGCTTGTCTCTGCCTGACCCTGGGGAGAAGAAATGCCACACAGCAGAGCCCTGCGGAGAGGAGCCTGCCGGAGCCTGCCAGATGAGTGAACAGCGCGTGATCACTCCCATACAAGGGCATTAAGGTAGAGTGTTGCTGACGTGGCAATGTGTGATAGCTCACCTAGTGAAGAAATAGCATATAAGGAAAGAAAACTGTGTCTTGAAGAAGTGTATAAAAACAGTTTGCTTTTTGCAATAAACATCTCAGTACCTTCACCGACCTGAGTCCATGCAATCAGTCGCCACACCCCTTCATTATTATTTTTCTTATCTAGACAGTAGTTGTATATTAAATGTGTGTACAGACAAAATCCTGTCATTAACATACAGGTTTTTTTCAAGATTTCTCCACTATAAGCTCTCCACTGTAACTGTCACTGTAACAGAGGCAGGCCATGCACAAACATGGCACAGTCATGGACCAGATTTCACTACAGCCAAAATTTAAAACACATTTCCTATTACAATGTTCCTCATATCAACATAAAAGTGCTGTTTAGTTTTCAGACTTTCCTATCACATCAGAATGTAGAACTCTCTCATACTACATATATACTGCATATTGTGTATATGTGAAAATCACATACTGAAAACAGTATTGGAATTGGATTTTCCATTTTACTTCTTCAAAATACATTCTATTTCTTAATCCATTCCCCTTTGGAACAGAATCTACTTTTATAAAATTTCCACAGGGCAAAAGCTTGAAAACATTTGTAATTTAGTATAAAAGAGCTACTCTTGACAAAATTAAAGGGTTGGGTATGGCTGGTGTTGTGGTGCTTTTTCATTGCACAGAATTTAAAAATTGAAGTAAAAATTTGTCTTGAAACACCAAAGCCAGGCAGTGCACGTTTTCAACTTAGCAAGAGAGGCATGAATACAGCTGAATTTCTGATGCAAAATACAGTTTAATTTTAGACGTGTCCATCCGGATAGTTCACTTTCAATGAATTGGCATTTTTAAATGTAAAAACATTCCATAGTAAGATTTCCAACCAGTTTTAGTACTTATTTAATAGACATGTGCAAAATTTAATTCTTCTCTCTTGTCTGCTAGGAATTACTTCCAGACATACCATATTACCTCAGGCCTTCAATCAGCTGCTTTTCAGTTGCAGAAACCTCTACATGTAAAAAACTTCCCTATAGTATTATAGACATGAATATAATTTCATTTGTCTTGGGACAGCCTTCAATATGCCACAAAAGTCTATTTCAACAAAGAATAACAATTAAAATATGGTCATATTAAAAAAAACCAAATCCAAAAGCAAACAAAAATAACCCCCAACCACAATCAAACCCAAACCAGCACCAAAACCCCCAAAATTAAAAAAAAAAAAAAACCAAAACACAACAAAAAACCACCACCAAAACAAAAACATTCTATAACTTTTGCTGTTTTATACGTTCACAATACTGAATGTAGAAGCTTTTACCAGATGCTAGGAAATTTTTGCCAGGATGCATATGAAATGACTTCCAAAATAAGAGACAACTTGAAGGTTAATTAAAAAAACCCAAACTACCACCTTCATAAGTTTCCACAACTAATAAACTTAAAACATCAAATAATTTCCAGCTATCAGATATTTCAATACTCAATTTATTGTGACTTTTTTTTCTGAGGCATATTCAAAGAAATGGCTAAAAGAACTGTAATGGCCTTCTGGGACAGGAAGACTAAGGTTTCTGTGAAAAATGTTAAATTAATTTTTATAGTGATGCAAAGTCAGGGAAGGGTTGTTAAGGGATGGCCTCTCGCCACAGGGTGGAGTTTTGTTATGGTATCCTTTTAGAGTCTGCAGGTGTTTGGCAGGAGCTGAAATCAGGGCCAGCTGTGATATTTCAGCTCTGATATTTCCCTCCCCATATTTCTCAGAAGTGATGCATCAGGATGATGTCTTACACCTGATGTACTCAACTTGTGTGGTACGATTGTAACTGCTGGGGGGGCATGGGGGAAGTGCCACTGCATGGTTTTCATTTTATTTTCAGCTGACAACATTCATATAGTAAAACTCATCAACATGAATGGATTTAACATAGTAAAATACCAGATTACAATTTATTAAACTGCCCATTTTTTCTGAGTTGTTTTGTTGCTTCCTGTATATGCCAGCCATTTAATTAAAGTAAGAACACTATAAAAGAATGTTGAAAGAAATTACAGTGCAAAAAAGGGGACGGCAATGTTCTAAAGAAAAAAATAACACAACAACCTTCAGTCACCTCACTTAACTAGCAAAGATCTTTCTTCTTGCATACTTAGCTGCAGTACAATGCGTACCTGGTTTTGTTTTGTTTTATCTTTTGGGGGAATTTGAATAGTTTCTATTAAAAATGGTATTCTCTTTTAAGTTTGTTTTGTTTGGAAAGCTTCAAACCACATTGTATTTCATACACATATTCCCCAAGGTATGTTAAATGGGACCATACTGAGGTCACTCATAAGATTTTTAAATGTTTTAAGAATTCTTTTAATGTTTGTATTATCTTGGCCTGGTTAAAAGAGCACATTTTTTTAAATAGTTTTTAAAAGTTTCACTATATAAATTTTCATTGAAATAGTCTATACTGTACTATTAAGCATTTGTAAGAACTTTCACAAACATTCCTTTCTCCCTCACATTTTTAAGAAATTTGTTCCCTTAACTAGTCAATCTCCTTTTTCTCTCGGCTGTTTTATCCATATATGCACAAGTACACGCATACGTCTATCCACAGACTGATTGACTTAGCAGTACAAATGCCTGTGGTATTCATTTTAACTTCACAAATGAATAAAAGATTATAATCAGTGGGAAAAGTGGACATTTCACTCTATTCATGGAAAAACAGTATCACCTGGCACTCAAACTTAGTAAGAATTTCCTGGGTTTTGGCAGCTCATGGATTACGATTGAAGCTGTTAATGATATTAACAAAATATCCTGGGATCAAAAAATATGTTGTTTTATCTCAGTTTATAGAAGGAGTTCTATAAGCCACTCTCAGCCTTCAGTACTCTACAGTCCTTTTAGTTAAAACAAAATTTGAAAACTCAACCCACCTGTAGCTAATTGAGTTCCATTAAAGCATTTCAATCATCTCCTATAGCTGTCTTTCCTCCTACTTCCTCACACGTGCTTCTAGCCATCCCTTGCTATGATTCCAGCCCCCTCCTGGGATTTGTGTCTTCATCTGGTACCAGCCTAGAGCACCCTTTACAGCATTACTGACAGCTGAGCTGACATCCATGCAGTGCATCTTGGTCACTAATGGTGCAAGACTACACTTACAATGAAAGGTGTTTGCATTATGGATATAAAAATCCAAAGATCAAAGAGGAAGACAATGACAATAAATGAAGTAAATAAAATGTTTAGATTCAATCCTGATGGTAACACACAAAATGGAAGATTGTTAGCACAGCCTGTGTATTACCTATTGGAATTAGATAAGAGTTGGGCTAAATCAAAGTATCACTGGGTTTGAAGTTTTTCTGGAGTCTTTGCAATGGTTGAAAGCAAAAGGCGGTGAGAAGCACATTACTGTGTTATGATCAAAGAGTGTTATGTAAAATTAAAGAGTTTAACATGTTGTTATAAAGTACCAGTATGCATGGTTATCAAATGCAAGTTGAGTGACATTCTTTCTTAGAATTGTATTTTCTGATCTAAACTGAGTCTGAGAAAAAAAAACCACATTATAATGGGAGCACTGGGAAGAATTATTACAAAGTTTTCATACTTGATGACTGGGTTCAGGTTTACACATAAGAAAATGGGTGGACTGATGAATAGGTGGATGAAGAATTGGTTGGATAGTCACATCCAGAGGATAGGGGTGAATGTCTCAGCGAGACATGCTATTGGTGACAAGTAGTGTCCCTCAGGGGCACTTACTGGGACCAGTGCTATTTAATGTCTTTATGAATGACAGACAAAGGGATCAAGTGCACCCTTGTTGGGTTACACTATGTGGTGACAGAGAGATAAGCCCTGAAGGCAGGAGAGAGAGCCTCTTTCCTGGGCCCGGAGGTGACCCTGGGACTGTATCCAGGTCACCGGGGGATGGGCAGAGAGAGGATTGTGGTTTGTGGACAGGGCTGGACATCTGAGAGGTGATGGTTGTAGTTTGTGACCTTATAGGGTATTGTTTACCTGTTACCATAATAGGCAATGTCTGTGCACTATCCCAGGTGATTGGGGGACACTGTGGTGAACATCTTTCCTGTTTATATGATGTTATATCCTGTTGTGTGCTGGTATTTAGGGAATTCTGGCTGTGCAATAAATGACTTTGCACCTCCAGCTTGTGTGTGGAGTCCATGCCCATGAGTGATTATTGCAAATAACCCTCAGCAGATGATACCAAGCTGAGTGGTGCAGTTGACACACCTGAAGGACAGGATGCCATCCAGAGGGACTTGCACAAGCTCAAGAAGTGGCCCCACGGGAACATCACAAGGTTCAACAAAGCCAGGTCCAAAGTTCTACACCTAGGTTAAGGCAATCGCCTCAGGATCAATATGGGCTGAGTCATGAGAAGATTGAGAGCAGCTCTGCCAAGAACAAATACAGTTGTGGAGAACAAATACAGGAGTTGGTGGATGAGAGGCTGGACATGAGCCAGAAATATTTGCTTGCATTCAAGAAAGTGAAACATGTCCTAGACTACATCAAATGAAGTGTGACCAGCCCATCAAGAAAGAGATCCTCCCCTTCTACTCTGCTGTTGTAAGACCCCACCTGGAGTATTGTGTCCAGCTCTGGGGTCCACAGTATAGGAAGGAGCGAGTTGGAGGAGTCCAGAGGATTGCTGTGAAGATGATCAGAGGGCTGGATGGAGCACATCTCAAATGAGGAAAGGCTGACAGAATTAGGAATGTTCATCCTGGAAAAGAGAAGGCTCTGGGGATTCCCTGTTGTGGCCTTTCAGTAGTTAAAAGGGGACTATAAGAATTTTTAGTGGGACCTGTTGGGATAGGACAAGGGTTAATGATTCTAAACTGAAAAAAGGTCAATTTAGATTAGCTGTAGTAAAGTTTATTATAATGAGGGTCAGAAAACACTGGAACAGGTTGCCCAGATAGGTGGTAGATGCCCCATTCCAGAAAATATTCAAGATCAGGCTGGATGGGGCTTCTGAGCAACCTAATCTTGTTGAAAATACCCCTGCAGATTGCAGGGTTGTTGGAGTAGATGACCTTGCAAAGGTCCTTTCCAACTCAAATTATTCTATGATTTTATGAAAAATCTTGCTGTGATTAGAGTATGTTCTTGTTGGTGGCCGCTGATTTTCCCCTATTTTATAACTGGGATTTCATAGTGCAGAGGATACCTAGATTACAGTCTCTCAGGTGATAAACTTCTTCCCCAGTCAGACAGTCTCAGCCTTTTTTTTTCCCCTGCTTCCTTTGAATTGAAAATACCTGTGAGAAAATGCTTTTTTCAGAAATGAAATAAATGTATAACATGCAGCTATGCACAAATATTGGCATTCAATTTCCAATAGCAATGTCCGAGTGCCATGTATTTCAGAGAAAGGTGTAGAAAAGATAAAGCTTTTCAAGCAGCTTCATGAGGAAGAGATTAGCATGCCTTTTCACAGGAAAATATTTTGAAAAAAATGCCATATCTAATTGCAAAGCACCATGATACCTTCTATGGATAGGCTATGTCAAGTAATAAACTGATACACATATATAAATACCATATATATAGTTATAATAATATATATGTGAAAATATTATTTAGATGAATTCTAACAACAGCAAGGTAGCCAAGATAACCTCTTTTCAAATTGGGAGGTAATAGCCCATGACATAAAATGTTTTAAAAACAGTCTCTTCCAGAGTAGACTCAACTTCTTAAAATTCACAGCATCAAAAAAAAGCACAGAATATTTTTCCAATGTTGCCCCAAGTAGAGCCAAGTCTGAGTAAAATACTCTTGCTGTGTGTTCTTCAAAGCCCAACCTTAATCCCTGTGAAAGTTATGAAGTGAAAAATTTGGCTCATGAATACTTTACAGCATGATACTACATCATTTTGAGGAGAAAGAGTGTATTTATTTTTAATAAAAAAGACTCTTTCCCTGTAGTCACCTAAAAAATATTATTTTATGCCTCCGAAATATAATAATATTTATAACAAACATATTTATTATAAACATATTCTTTTATGACAGAGATTGCTTTGCCTGCTCTTATTTTCCCAACACTACAATCACAGCCATGACAAACACTTCTGAGAGCAGACATGGATATGTACAAAATTGGAAGAAAAAACAAAAATAGTCAATGATCAATCATTTTTTCTTGTGATTCTCTTTAGTAAAAATCAACTTAGAGGAGATTCATCACACATTAGAATAGCCATAAAATATTCAGTTACAGTACTCAAGACAGTATAATTCAGTTTATCTTGGGCCCTTTAACCCATCCTAAGCCAGAAGGTAAAAAGCAGGGGACGCGTCAGGGAATATGCAGGTAATATAACTCTACAGATACTAAAAAATAAAAATATTGTTTATAATTAAGCATAGATGTAATTCAGTGTAATATTTAACATTTAAAATAGATACATAGGTGAAATGTTTTCAGCTACTGAAACCACCAGGCCAAGAAAAGGTTAAGACTCTTTCTTTATATGAATTTTGTGCTTCATTATTCTTTTTCCAATCAAAATGTTGTCCATTATTTCAAACAGAACTTATTTTGGTTATCCATACTCCATACAGAAAATCAGTTCTTTTGGGGCACCAAAAAGGTACTTTTCTGCATATTTATGTGTTAAAATGCAATTACATACTATATTTCTTTCTCTGTTTTACCAGCCAGTTTTGAAAGATAGACTCTCTATGTGAGACATGGAATACCTATGGTTTAATTTATTATAACAAAATCTGAATTCCCAAGCATATAATTCATTTAAGGATCTGTATTTATTTCTTAATATGACATACTATTGGCTTAAACTCAATCCATCATAAACCTCTCAAATCCCTTTTTAAAGTAGCCAAAATCAGGTCTGAGTGGCAGGAACAGTGATCATTACTCAGCATTCATAAAACACGTGTAATAATATACAGAAGAGACTTGGTGAGGACCAACCTGAGGATCTGAGAACACTTGCTGCATGTTGTTGATTGGGCCGTACGGAACCCCACTCCCTTCAAAGAGCTGCAACCATTCGGTCGTCGCTTTTTCTGAAAACCTAAGAGCAAATAAGAATGAATGTGGTTTCAACACTGTACTTTCAGATTCTAAGAAACGTATAGCATGTCGCCTCCCTCTCTCACTGCTTCCACACTCCTCTCCACTGACTTCTTCCCAGACAGTGAATAAAATAACAAAAATGTACTACTTATGTTCTTCAGAAATGCAAAACCCAAAGACATTGAGGATAGAACATCTCTGAATTGACTTCTATTTCTATCTGATCATCTGAAGCAATCCAGGAATGGTGTAAAGCTAAATTTATCATCAGTTTCAAATAAGGATCAATGGATTTCCTCCATTCCTTAATTATATTCATGTGCTTCACATTTGTATTCCGTTATGTATATATTTAACAACAAAAAGATAAAGTGCGAGTACGAATACCATACAATACTGCTTATTAAAAGGTGATGTAAAGCACCATCAAAAACATACATCAGGATTAAAAACCACATTTTTAGGTCAGACAACAAGACTGATTACATATTTATTTGTTGTACGGTTGTACAACCTATCCTAAGCACATCCAGTTCAGTATATATACACGGTGCCTATATGCTGGCGAACACATTGCTCCAGGTCTTTGTATCATATGCAAAAAACTCATCTTACTTCTTTCTAAGCATTCAGTTTCATAACTGGTAGCACCACTCTATTTCCCCTATTTTTCTAGATAGTTTTTCTGTCTTCATTTGCCTAGTAGAGTTGCACACATGAAGAAAACACACTGTTGAAACAATGTCAGTCACTGAGAGATGGCATTTTCTGCAGACATCTGGGATCCCAAATCAAAGGTGGACTTACTTGGAGATAGCATTTTCAATTTCATGAAGATAACTACCACAGAGGTCTACCAGCTTATTAGAAATCAAAGATTGACTTCATGATACACCCAACACCGAAAAGAAATTAGATGTGATTTAAAGACCTGATGGCAATGAAATTAATAGAAATCTTTAAAAGGGAATCTCAGTTGCTAGTATTCTATAGCTACCAGTTTGCTGTTCCTTAAGTGTAATTTGGAACAATGTCAGTAACATTCAGCTTTACTTCGAGCACAAGTTATGGATGGCCCTTTCTCAGAGCTAGAAGCTTTATTCCTGAAGTCAACAAATAATTCTAGAAGAAATGGAAGGAGCAATAAAAAAGGAAAATCAATATAAAAGGCCTTAGAAGTACAAAATGTATCATAAAATGAAGCATGACTCATGAAGAAATTAAGCATAATGCAGCATAGCTTCTAAAGAAAACAGATATAAGAATATTGCACAGTCTAATTATATATAATGTACATAATTGAATATTAAAATGATTTCCTGGTAAAGATGTAGTAAACCATAAAGATAGTGCTGCTGTTGGACACATCTTGTGGTAAATCTGAATAATTTTCAAGACATACATTCTTCTTCAGTTACACCATTGTGAGTGACTCAATACACAGTGGAGTTGTACATGTATGTTGCAGAACATACGTATGTGTTAAGCAAAATTTCTGTGATTCTGTATGAATTCCTACATTTTTAGCATGTGCTTAGGTTTTTCCTTCCTTTGTAACAGAAAAAAACTCCACAATTTTGTAGAAATAAGAGACTGTCTGTTTTTGAAAGTACCTCTTTTGAATGGATCTAACATTTGTCTTAGTCTTACTCATTAATTTATTTGTTGATGGCTGGTGGTAATTCCTAAAAGCTTTCAACTTGTAGAGGTAAAATCCCACATTCTGTTATCCTCCAGGGACACATCCAGCATTTCCTCCTGAAAATGAAACTCTGTATCTAACTCTGATGTCAAATAGTTTCCTTTACTTGTGTTTCAGGGAGGCTGTTGAGAGCATATTGTTAAGCAAACTGTTTAAAACCAAAACAGACCATCACCACTGCCAATAAAGGTCTAGTATTCAGATTTTGAGAGCAACAACATGCAACTATTTTGCTCATTCAACTATGTTTCATATATTGAAACATCTGCTGTACGTCATTAAGGGAGAAATACTGTTTCAAAATCTGATAAAACATAAGGCATGGATAAAAAAATGTTAATTTTTACCTCTGATGTCAGCTGTACAAACTTCAAATTTTTTTTATTTTCTTTTACCAAGATGTATGTATTATTCCCCCAACTAAATACAATTTTTGATAATACTTACAAAAATAAATACCATAACCTTTACTTACAGTGAAGGGCTGATGTTTAAGTTGCTAAGTATCCATTAATAACATGATCAGCTCTTCAAAATAACAAGAGAAGACCCTCAACAAAAACTTCCAAGAAGTAGAAGACTGACATTGTCTCCTGAAAATGAAAGCTCTGTCAGCAGGAATTTAGGAGGTCTGGCCAATCCTTCTTCTCTTAACACATTTTAAAATGTATTTCTATGTTTTTTAATCGTTTTTTAATAAATATCCTACTTTGTATATTTTTCAGTTAGGAAAAAGAAATTTTTGACTTTCTTTATATATACACATACATAAATAAAATCACTGATGGAAACACATACAAGGCTAAACAATGGTCCATCTTCCAAACCAGAGCTAGTAGAAAAAAAAAAAAAAAATAAATCAAAAACTGGAAAACATCNGGTCCATCTTCCAAACCAGAGCTAGTAGAAAAAAAAAAAAAAAATAATCCAAGACTGTAGAGCATCTGAACTCTGAAACATGACACTTGCAAGAGTGTCTTTACCTCAGTGATACTCAGTGGCTGCCAGAGAGCTCAACACTGCAATTCACACTACAACTTCATATATTTTCAGATGAGCCCCTTTTCCTATAAAAAGTTCCATCTGATATATATACACACATATATATAAAATCACATAAATGCCATCTAAATTACCTATGATTCATTTGTAGAAATGTTTCAAACCTGTAGCTTAGCTTTCTGAAATTATTACCAGTATTTTAGAAGTTCAAAAGGATTTCCTTTTAATGTGCTACTTTGAGCTATGAAGCTCAACTGCAGGCTCTTTCTGAAAACACATCAGAGAAAGGAAGGGTATGTACCCCAATGAAGAACAAACCCATTGCTAGGACATTTACTGCAAAGCCTGAACTGAGGCTTACTTCCTGAAGAGGTCAGAGTCTCCATGATGTCTTATTTGCATTTTAAGCAGTACTCTAAGCCTCCTCTGCACTGAATTACATAGCACTCACAAAGATACTGAAGTTGCAGTATTGAAACAAGGCATCAAATTCTGGAACATTTAACATTAAATACATTTCATGCTTTAAAATATTTTAAGAATAGAAAGCGTGGCATAAGCTGAACTAATTGAAATTGGAAGAAATCCAACTAAATATAGTTTTCTTCAATTAGTAAATCTAGCAGGCATTATTAAATAAAAACATCTAAATTTAAGCTATACACTCAGCAAATTCATCAAAAAACATTACAGCACAATATAAGAAAAAATATCCAAAAGGCAAAAAATTAAATAGAAAAAGTATTACACCTTGTTTTCTTATACAAACTACAAGTGTAGTTTTGCTTCTTAAAAACCAGGATCTACATTCCCTTCTGCTTTCTAACAAATTGTAATATTAAAAAAAAAAAAGAAAAGAAATGGATCTTTACATGCAAAACAGAAAAAGAATGTCTGCTTGACCCGTGCAAGTTAGATGAAATGACTTTAATAAGTTAGTATATTTTAACAGCACTTGGGTGTGTTTCTAAGTTTCTCATCCTGATAATTATTAATGTAAAATTTGTTCCTTTTTTTTAGCAATATTCTATCATTCAATGAAACAAAGACTTCAAATGCATGAATGAATCCACTTTGTGTGTATTCCATTTTCTATGTTTCCTAGGAAACCTTCAATCCTTGTTACATCATATGTGGAAGGGCAACCATGTTTCTCTAATGGAAAAAACCATCCAGTTCCACACAAAGTAAGTTTAGAAGAACTACTGAAGCAAAATACTGCTCTTTTCTATAGGAAACTTGTGGCAATTAATTTAGAGAAGTAATTTGGATAGCTACCAAATACAGATGGAACAGCAACATCTAGGATTAGTAAGAGCTTTTTACATGCGGTCAATCACAAAAAGCTCCTCTGTTCTTGCTAAAGTCCACAATAGCATTCCTGTGTTTTCTAGCACAAGGCAAATCTGCATTATGGTTTTTGCTTCATTTTGTTCTATCAACAGTCTCGTCACTCCCAAATATCTACAATATTTTCCCTCTTCACTACCAAACACCTCTTTAATGGTAGCTAAATGAGTAAGAGAGCTTGTACAGTTTCTTACAGTAGCATCTATGGAAGAGACTATACAAAATAAAAGTCCTATGAAATATTTGTTTGGAAAATTCAAAGAATGGATCATTATCCTTTAGTGCACAGTGAATGTGGAATTAGTGTCTTCAAAGTGAATACTACAGTATTTACTCAATAGTCTGTAAATAACTCTGTTAGTGTCTAGTCTCCTCTTACTGATGAATCACTGGGAAAACCACAACAGACAAAATATTAAAATATTTGGGATCAACATGATTGTACTGACAGGTTTTGCTGACAGATATTTCAACTACTTTAAAAGATGTCACATACAGTACATTATAAGTGGTAGCTACATAAAATACTATCCAGAGATGTATGGGTACCACAAATCCACCCTGAAAATTCTATTATATTTCTTCATACTATAAATATTGTTACCAGTTTAACAGAACTATTAATAAACCTTCACCTTTAGGCACAAATTTTGTGCTGGAGATTAATGGACTTTCTCATTCCTCTATCAAGATTTGCATGCTGCTTTAAAACCATATATGATTTTTAAAGAATGGCCTGCCAGACAGAGGGAAACACTTCTATCTTGTAAAATGTATTTCTTATGGCTACAAAGTAGTTAATCCAGCATGAAGAAGAACTAGTTCTTTTTGTAGTCAGATAATGTTAAGCTATGCACATTAGAAATATACTACTTTTCCCCAAGCTTCCTCTGTTTTACTCAAGTACAAAAAAGGACTGTAACTTTTAAAGTTATAACAAAAGAAGTGCAAAATAACTGAAAATCAGCTAGGTAAACACACATCAGTAAAAGTATATTGAGAATGCTGAAAAGTTGCAATGATTTTGTTGCTGTTTTTCTTTTAACTCAAGGGGATTAAAGAGCTAACAAGGGTCTGGTCAAAAAGTTCATTTAAAAATCAATAAAAAGACCTGCCTTGATTTCAGCAGCCTGAAGTTAGAAATGTATATCAGAAAAAAGATGGAAAGTTCCTTTTCAGAAAGGATCTTGAACTTCACACGGGTATGAAAATCGTAAAAGTTTATTAAATGGTGAGAAAAGAACACAGAAAATACACATTAGCTTACCCAGTCCAAAAATCAGATGCTTGAGACATTTTGGATCTCTCTCATTTGTATAGACAGAAGTTAACACAAAACTAATAACAATTTAAAACAAAGTATTTTAAAGCAAACAGTGGCAATTTGGTAGCTGATGTCCCTACAGCTCAACCCCCTATGTACTGATGGTGAGGTACTGGGGAAAGTAAACCTTACCAGTTGTGCCACACTGAAGTCAATTGCCTTTCAAACTTCAGATACCTGTCTTGATGAAGCTGTAAACAACCAGACGCTCATTCCTGTAATGTTATCAACAGTGACTTCAGACAGCAAGGCTCTCGGTTTAGAAAAGGAAATGGTGGGGATAGGGAAGGAGATTTACAGAGACTGGGTGTGTCTCAACAAGTGTGAATTTAACAATGCTTCTCATCAGACAAATTAAACATCTTACAATACTCTTTCCCCTTTAGGTGCCTTCCTTTTCTGTTACTAGGTGGAAACGATTTAGCAACAACTTTATTAACTGAGGATCGAGTTCCTCTGTGTTTCCTTCCTGCTCATTCCTTTTCCCCTCACACTTATATACGCAGCATGCAGCTGTAGTGTACAGTTAAGAATAAGGGGTTTAAAATATAAGTGCTAGGAATAGAAGTTCCACTCTGAATCATTTCCAGCCCTAACACTTCTGAGTCTACAATAATTTAGTTAGAGCTGCAGGAGCACTAATCATGCTGAATTTATGTGTTCTTCTTTATGTGAAACTGCTTCAATTTAAAGGCTGAGGGCCTGCCCCCTACACTCATACACCCCCACACACTCTGTTCCATTTACAGGTTAATTTCCCAAAGTACCTTGGAGTACATATTTAGCTGCCCTGTCTTAAAATGTGTCTATATTACTGAGGTGCATGGTAGGATTAATGTTCAAATTCTGGAGTAGTTTGAAGAAGAAGGTCAACAGATTAAGCCCCCTTTCTCAAAGCAGCTTCTTTTAAAACTGGTATTATACAAACTTTTGCACAGATGCATCTCAAATTTCATGTGCACACTATATATGTGCGTCTTGACATATGCATGCATATATACACACATCCAAAATAATCTGCATTGTGTCTGGTACTATTGTGTTCTAGTGGAAGCAAAAGTGGAAGGGAGGTAGAGGGGGAACAGAGCAACAATTAAAACTTGGTTCTCTTGTTTGTGAGTTAGATGTACATCTGACTCACAAACCAGAGGTTTCCACTGGAAACTTAAAAAACAGAGTGCTCTGTAGTCTGTCAGTTCTCACATGAGCTGTGAGTCTCAGGGGCCTCAGTGGTAGCCATTGAACCTGACCTCCACCCAAGCAGGGTCATTTTAAATTGACTCTTGGCACATACACAAGAAAGGAAGGCAGAGGTAATTTACTTTTGTCAGAGTTCTGCTTTCTTGTCATTTGGGGAAAATGTAACCTAAATAGAGAGGAAGATACAGAAGGTACCTTTTTTTTTTTTTTTTTTTTTTAAGCAAAAAGTAGATGTGCAAATGTCAGCAGTGGGAGGAGAAGGAGGAAATAAGATGAGGAGGGAGAAGGGGGCCTGTAGGAAGTGGAGGAAGATGATGGAGATATGAAAAAAACAGCATAGAAGGAAGAGGACTAGAGATGGAAAAGGGACACCACCAAACAAAAACAAGTACAAAATACCCCACAGGCCTATATTCTTCTTCCCTGTGAATATGCCATGAACCAGTGGTCCTTGCAGCATTTTACTCATTTCCCCATAGACTGTGGAACTGAAAAACACTCCATGTCTCGAGATGGAACTGTTTTCTGTAATTTCCTCCTCTTGCTTCAGTATGAGAGCAGACTGTCTTAGAAGCAGCATACCACTCCACAGCATTTTACCTTTCAGCCACTTTTACTGAGATCTGACATTCCCTGCAGATGCGTGAATTTATCCTTCCTTACTTGCTCTCCCTCTCTCCCTTTCATTTGTGCCCTACAGAGGGAATTGAGATGTACAGAGAGCAAGCTGGATTGAAGAGGTAAGGACAGGCATGCATCACTCTTCATTTCTGTCAGAGAAGAAAGAGGATGAGAAAATTCTTCATGAAATGAAAGGAGCAATTCACACCTTTCAGAGTTGTTGTTTCAAGTTACCTATATGTCTGAAGCCATATTCATCCCCGTCTTGTATTCTCACTCATTTCAGTACATCTGACTTTGATTAATACATCATTTCACACCTTTCTGAAAAGTCTTCTGTTTAAAGGTCAATTTCTTCTAAGTGCTGCATAATCCACATGGTTACCTAACTGCCATGAAATCTGGCATAGTTACCACAGGTGGTGAGTAGAATTATTGATCTAAATTAGAAGTCACTGGAGTCAAGAATTCCCAAGATAAAGCCTTTTTCTTAAAAAAACCCAGCATTCCTTAAAGTTGACCAATTGTCCCAATGCTTCCTTTGTTCACACATCTAGAATAAAACTGTGACCAAAGAGTCTCAGTTGCTCAATGTTTTACTCTAGCAAAAGAAAGCCGCCAAGTGTCTCCATGGTATTCAGAGTTCAGATGCTTTCAAAAATTTCAGCTCCACACATGAAGTGAATTAAATGCTCAAGACTTCAGGGAGTTATTGACCCTTTGAGCAGGTCTGAATACCTCCTTCTATTCCTATACAAAGCCTAGCAAACCCTTTTTCTTAAGAGGAGGAAGTAAAGAATCCTTCTTTTTGCACTTACTAAATGCTCAGAAGTTAGAAATTAATTGCAGGTAGTTCATTTTGAAAATTAAGAAAAAATGGAAAACAAAAGGTGAAACATAGCTCCAGAAACAGTTCAAAAGGGATAAGAGCAAGGGGACAGGGTAGATAGGTCAATGGAAACCTGCTCTAGGTTCTGGTGGAACCTTGGTTTATTAGGATTATAACAGCATCAAAAGCTTGAAAAAAAAAATGTATGCATAAATCTACTGTGCAACAGCAGTGCTATATGGAGGTGACTGCAGAGTACCAAGCATCTGCCATACAGTATCTGCTTAAAATACCAATGACTTAGTGGAACAGGAAGGATGTATAAACTGAAAATGGCATCAGGAGAGTTTGGGGAAAAAAGGAGCGGCTCATCTTAACAAAAGTACAGCACTTCACACAACTGTACTTCATATGCTAGACTGAGAAAAGCTATGTCTAAGAATATGTCTTCTAAGCTGCTCTAGCTCATATCTCCACAAATTCATTTTAAGGTGGACAGCAGTGCACATACAGTGAGTGAATGGAAGGGTCTGCAGGTGTTTTTTTCCAAGTAATGCGCCTTAGGTTTATATTTTCCATGTGCTGGAAGCTGTAATACTATCAAGCAATCAGTGATTAAATTAAGGTATTTTTCAGTGAAATTCTGTCATTACTATTTTGTCATTTCCCTTCATTTCTCAAGGGTTGACATTTTTCAGCACTGAGAAACTATTAATTTAACTCTCTAAGTAACTTCAAAAATAAACCACATATAATTTTAAAAAAACCTGCGCATTAGTGAATAAAAGCAAAGTTACCATGGAATGTGTGTGGAAACATATTCAACTTCCATTAGAATACCGAAGGTGTTTGTTATATCTGTGTTTTATAACTGATTGCCAGATGAACTCACAATAATATGACATAACAGAATATTTTAGAAATGTCTACTTTAAAAGTGTGTATACATTTACATACTTGCAGAAATTCAGCCTAAATTATAATAATAAAACAGAACACAAACTCTGAGAAAAAAAAAGAAGACATAAAGCAGTAATTAGAAGATCAATAATGTAATCTGATTAACTAATAGCTACAGATATAAAACCAAATTGTAATTCTGGCAATTCAAAGAAAAGCTTCCTTGAACTTTATCTTCTTGTTCAGACATTGCCCTTCAGAAAAAAAGGACTACATCCAAAATCAACCAGAAGCAATGAGCTATTAAGTAACTGATCTATGGATGGCAAAACAGCCTTCTCACAAGGTACCAGAGTGCATCAGATAAATGCCATACTAAATGAAGTCCAAGTAATAAGTCAACATGACCCAACTTCAAAACTAAGACTATGCATCAACAATGTAAGAGCTCAAAAGTAGGTCAAAAGATAAGCTATGGCCTTTCAGGGGCTCAAAACTTAGAGCAAGAGTGGCCTCGTCTGTGCTATCACAATCCATTTGTTATAGGAAGGGAAAAGAGTTCCAAAAGTTAATTAAGGATAGTTGCACCATAATTATTCATAAATGCAAAGTCACCTGGTACTTCAGTTTTTCACTAGGGGCAGGACATCTGAAAATGGACAGGTAAGACAGAGACAAAAGTACAAGTGCAACTGGAAGAGGCAAAGTAACTCTACCTACACTCTTTAATGACTCAGGATTCTGGTTCTCAACATCCAATAAATGTGTGAGGTAGAGAGGAGGGGTTGTGGATGTGCTACTGAAATTCTTTTTCTTGGATGGAATGAAAAGGGGAGACATCTGACTTAATGCTTCTAAAGTAAAATTGCCTCAGTGATAACTGTTACACATTTGTTGGCAAAGAACTAATACTGGGCAAGTGTCAATATGATAGTATGACTTTTCTTAAATCATTGGCAACAGTAAATACACCATCTCTTCTGCTCACCCCCTGAAGTATGAGGTGCTGCTGAAGCCACCTTTGGGAAGGTTTACACAGATTAGTTTTTCTTCCATTACACAAATTTATCATCCTCTCCTTTAAACACAAGAGCACTGCACAGATATAAGGCCTTCTCAAACAGAATGAGGAAGATAACAACAGAGGTATTTTAATCTCTCAAATAAAAGGGGTTTTGAGCTTTCTCTTAAAAAAAAAAAAATTAATTAAGTATTTAATAGGATGATTCCAAAGCAGGAAACTAAACACATATCTGTTTGATTTCAAAAGGAATGGCCCAGGGAGAATTTGTGGCTCAGAGTACCTCAAAACAGAACCAGCAGTAAGGGCATAGCAGCAAGTGGAACTCCCTTGGATACAGAAACACTCAGAGAAAACTTTAAAATCCCACAGCACAAGCAAATTGTGCTTCAAGCAAGCTACATTCATCCAGGAAAGCAGAAAGCACTGGTTTCACTAAAATTCAAGTTAATGTTAAAAAGAAGTTAAAACAAATTCTGAAAATCTGTGGTCTGGCTTCTTTAGTCCACACTACAGTCTGTGTGCAAAAGGCAGATTATTTAACATCAGAAAGCTTTTGCAATACCTATTTTAAAAACTAGAGTATCTCAAAAGAGTAAAATAAAATTTTCCCATGATGAGAGCTTGTTATACATTACTATTTGCATTAACAGATTAAATGTAGATTCTTCCCTTTTTAATTAACTTACCGGGTTGACAATATGTCAATGAGTTCTTTTCTGTTCTGGACTCTGAGTGTATTAGTTTTGTATCTGGAATCTTTACTAACTTCAGGCAAATTCAGGATCTAAGTAAAATTAAAGATAAGTAAGAAATGTGCTTGACAGGAGAGATATAGATATAGATATAGCTAACAAAATAATTACTGATTTTAAAAAATTGCTGATTTCCAATAATCACTACTTATCATCAATCATTTAATATAGATAAATTAAAAATTAATTATTACTTCTTTTTTAAAAAAGCTTTCTAGTTAATGTTACATAACGAGTAAAGGAAAAAGAGAGAAATCAGACTGAAGATCCAGGTCTTAGGGGACAACTTGCAGGACTAGCCAGGAGAAATTCTTACCATAGAACACTAAAAAGGTAAGTTATTACCATGGGGTTGGATAGATCTGTGGGATTATCCTGCACTAATTTACATGTCACAGAATAAGTATGTCTGTACTTCATATGCTAGACTGTGAAAAGATATGTCTAAGATTATTTCTTTCCACTTCAGTAATCTCTGTCAAAAAGATAAAAAAAAGGAAAAAGAAAAAAGAAAAGTCTTTTTCTATTGAAACGTTACTGGTTTTATTTTTTTTTTCCCAAAAGAATTAATAAGGAAAAGTGGTGGTATAACACCTAAGAAAGGAGAAATATATCTTCGATGTGTAACTCCCACCTGCCACATTAGAAATTTAAACAACATGTGAAGACAATGTGTATTACACTATAAAGGAAATTAAATATGCAAAATGAGTCTTAGAATTTTGGAGAGGCATTCATTAGAAAAAGCAGCTGTGTGGAAAATCAATATAATTTACCTATTTGTGCCACAATGACTTTCTATAGACAATAAATAAACATAATTAAATGTGACTTCTAAAAATACCCCAATTACATCAGCTACAGAGAAAGGCAGCATAGAATCTTATAAAAAAAGAGGCTGTCACATATTCTTCACGTATTTTTACTCAGTAACACACACTAAAGATCAGTTTTTCTTATGATGAGTCTTACAATCATTCTGAACATGCTACATTTTTATAAGGCTATTTCTAAGATGGCTTACAAAAAAAATACAGTGTCTCAAACCTGAAGTTCCTATAGCCCATCATTCTATCTCTGCCTGTTGTCTAAGTGCTGATGCTTAGGAAGAGTTTAAGAACAGGGCCAGTACATACAACACTTCCTTAATCTTCATCCAAACTCCAGTCCTTTTTGGATTAGGACATTTCTGAGTTCAAGGTATTTTCTATATATTTAGCAATTATCAATGGATTTTTGTTTTATTAACCTGTTCAGTCACTCCTTGAATCCATATGCCTATGTACTACCACATGTACATGATACATAAGCTGGTGTCAATCTCTCCGGTATTTGCTTCAAGCATAACATTCTACTAATTCCTCTGACACAGGTTTAGACCAAGGCCACAATCATTTAATGATGCCTGACTTTGCTGGAGTAAATAAGGACACAACTTCCTTTCCAAGTGAATAGATGTCGCTGACATAAAACCATTAGCAAAACAGATATTCTTTCAACAGCTATTTAGAGATATTCAAAACAGACAGTTATCTTTGACATGATTTTCACCGACAGTGACAAAACTAAGCATGGAAACAAGGTATCTGTAAGTTATGCTAGAAAAATGGTGATGTTACATAACTCTTCTGCAGATTTTTATCTGCAAGGTAACATAAAACATCAATCTAGCATCTTCCATCAATACTTAATTCACAGCATATTTTCTTTTCCTTCTGCATTTATATAGTCTAGTTTATGGAAATCACAACATATCATAATTTAGCATTAGCAAATAGCTAAATTTTCCTATCTGGAAGTTTATCAATGCTATTGGTACCCCTTAAAATTACTTCCTTTTTTTAATACTGCTCTTTTGGAGTTACAAATTGCTGCTTTAGAAAAAAAAAAAATCTGTAGGGTTGTTCAAAGTAAATGATAGTGAATACTTACATGAGCTTAAAAAAACAAGAAATTAATCAGAAAACTATAGTTCCATTTGATGAGTTATATGAAAAATGATCATATGGAGTTGCTCACTCTACTGTTTTAATTAATGTTACTGATTTCAGCTTTAACTTAATGTCCATCTGTTGTAAAGATGCATGTCTATATATGTTCTTCTCAATTTTTTTTTGTGACTAACAAATGCACACTTGAGAAGTTATTCATTAATGTACCATTCATCTTTCTGCATCATGTTGCCAATGTTATTTTCTTTATTTCACTGTGAACATTTGTAATGAAAATTGTGCTCTCTGTTTGAGGCCTTGTTCAAGCTCTAAGATGCACACTCAGAGCTTATGCTCTCTGTGTTTTGTCCTGCAACACTAGCAAATCTGTTTGTACTATCCTTGGTTGTACACAAAACTTCAGTCTTCTGAAGACTCTCACTCAGTCTTCCTGATCAGACCAAATCAGCCACAGGTCAGGATGTGCTGTTGTAACACTTGACCAAAATGAAATGCATTTCAGCCAGCAGGGTTACAAAGTTTTTCTGCAATTATCTAAGTCCTCAAACAAGCTACAGTTAGCTGTTATTGATTTTGAAAATATCACAGTGAATTATTCCAGATTTTTCTTTCTGCTTGCCTGAAAAGATACAGTTGAAGCAGAATGTTTGCAATTGTTTACAGCCTAAGCCAGCTGTTACATCTCTAGAGTATGTATGTGTCTTCAGGGCAACAGCTTCCATAAAGCCTGTATTTTCAGCACCAACTCAGCTCAAAATATTCTCTAATAGCAATTCCAATGTTTGAATTAGTTGTCTCTGTATTTACTAAAGTTCACTAGGATGTTGCAGGCCTTCCTGTAATAAAGTTCTTTTCCTTTATTGACTTTCCCTCTTGACAGTGTTTTAAGTCCCAAATCACCTTTGACTTAGTACAGACCATATCTCTAATGAGTGTTCATTCCAGCATTCCACTGACTTCCTCATCATTTCATTTCTGGGCAATGTAATAGCCCAAATCCATACCTACATTATCCTGATAAGGGTAAAAAGCATTCTTTTTAGAAACAAATATGATAACTGGTATATAGAAAAATCTAACAATAACTCAAAATTTGAACTATTTTTTCTGGTTTTTTTAATCCCTTTGAAATGCAAGCAATCATCATTTTTCCATGGTCTGTACCTCTTATTTTCAACTGTAGGAACACCAGAACGCATTTATAAGGCTTAAACAATGAAACATCAGCCTGCAGACCAGGGCTAATATTCGTCTCAATTTTTGTCCTATACATTCTGGGGTAACACAAACCATTAAAATCTTCCTTCATCTTCTGGGGTTCCATTCACCCCTTAATGATTACAGAAGGAATATGTAGCAACAATGCACACTGTAATTCTCTTAGCTGCACCCTAAAGTCAGGTAAAGTGCATAGTCTAAAGTTTTAGTGCCTGCTAGCTTATATCAAGATGTCAGAACCTACTGAGATGGATCTTCATCTGTCTTACTCAAGGATGGCAGGATGACAAGCATTTTTTACATAATTCTTCACTTTAGATGACAAAGCACCAAGAAGACAGCTATGTCCTGGGACACTCTGGAAAGATTTCCTTTATGAGATAATGAGTCTTTGATAAAATTGAGTTGCAGCAGGTAGACACTTATTCAGCTATTAGTCTTCATTCATGTTAAGATAATGACCAATGTAGTGGTCAGACACCTTTACAAAGAAAACCCACTGAGCAAATTTTGAAGAGGTTAAGAGCCAATTCAAGTAAGTGAAAGCAGAACCCCTCCAGATAGTGAGGTGGGGATACATACCCCAAACTGTACTAAAAGAGAATCAAAACAGCACTGTCCTCTTACTACGTATTCGAGTTATTAGTGGTCAACTTCCACAGAAATGTGAAATGTCTGACATGAACAAAGAGAGGAAAATAATGCTCAGTTTCCTGAGTGTCATTAATTTGTGTTAAATATCCAAGTTCCTAGAGAAAAAACACAATGGTCAAAAAAAGGTAGATCTCTAATTTTTAAAAATGTTGTCTAATGCTATATGCAAAAATTCTCTTGTCCCACTTTACATGCTACTGACGTCTTTTGTTTGGAATGTTGATATATTTTATTTAGAACAACTTTTTTTTTTTTAAAGATTGTTCTTCAATGTCCTATCTCTGCACCACTCCAAAATCAGCCAACAGCCCTGTAACATTTCTTTTCTAAGAAGTCCACAAGTTCCTCAGTGAGCACAGATCAGCACATGGTAGTGCTCGAAAGGACAATGCGCTCGGGTGCTGATTCAAGTAGCACAAGAACAACCCGTCCCCTAACGCTGCCTTGTTAACACTTTATCATGTATTTTATGGAGAAACAGTGTCACATTTCTTCCTGAAAAAGGCCCCAGTGTGACTTATATGACATTCACCCTTCCAAAATTGGAAGGCTGTTAGGTTGTTCATTTTTTTTTTAGTTGATCAGATGTGCACAGGGGCAAAAGGGCAACGTACCTACAAGTTTCAGAACTGGTGTGTTCTGAATTCAGGGCCAAAACACAGACCCCATACCAGTCCCCAAGATGATCAGCCAGAGCTGCAGGATTAGAATTTATACTTACCACTTATTTCCATACTAAAAAAGAAAAAAAAAAGGAGAATAAAGAAGCAATCAGCATCTTAATTTTCCTAGTGAGAACAGAAACTATTACACATTTCCGTACTCTCGCCTAACACACCTTGCACACAGTGATAAACTGATGATCATTTCCAGCTCCCACCACGATGTAGCCATCCTTCGTCTTAAATGCCTGGAAGAACAAAGACAGGTGATAAGCTGCAACTGAACTATAAAATATTAGCACATCTTTGAAGTGAAACTTTGTAAATAACATTCAAATTACATCTTTAAACATTTCCATTCAAATCCAATCTATAGTTCTATAAAAGTGGTTCAAAGTCATCCATCCACAAAGATGGATGAGGCCCTTTTGATTTTTTTTCTAGAATTGAGAAGTTATCTTGGTTAATAGTTTATTTACTAAAAATGTGTCATGAGCCACCCTGAAACTTAATGTGTCCCACATTCACAGGACTGAGAAGGATTACCATGATAATGTTTACTTGCATTTATTTATGCAAGGAGGTATTTATTCACCTTCACTCTTAGCCTGACTCAGAGCAGACAGCTGCACTGAAATATCACACATCCTGACCAAATACACCAAAAAAATTGCCAAATAGCAACTACAAATTAGGAACTCCCACGGGAATGAAAGGGATAGACTGCATCTTTAGAGCTCTGCTGCTGGATATAAAGCTTTCTCCTTGGTCAGCGGTCTCAAGACAGATCTCCTGGAGGAAATGGGACTTCTTTTCCAGCTTTAAAGATTTATTTTTTACGTTTGACTTCATTACGGTAGCCTTAGTGGCACATTTCATGGTGAACACAACATCGAACTGGGTAGGACATAACAGCTTCCATTTCAGTCTAAACCATCTCACTTAGATTTTCACTGGAAAAAAGAAAATCTGTAATTGGCAACAATTTTTACCATTGTGGCATCTTCTAAAACTGGGTAATGCAAACAGATTCCTCTTTTCTCCACACCTCTCTCTCATACAAAGGTGTATAAGTACAGTTTCAGTCATACATATTACCAGCCCAATTTTTGCAAACATTTGGGAAAAATTCTTTCACTGTGAATTTGACTTCAGTGTAAGAAGCCAGCATAGGCTGGTGCACTAATGGTGGCAAGGTCTTGCAACACTTTCTTGCAGAGAGCAAAACTCATCTTCCATTCCTAGAAACCCTTCTTTTTTTTTTCTTTTTTTTTATTGAGCTATCATGTCCTGATTTAAAGGTGTGAATTCGCACAATGAATTTTGGCAAACTAACACACAAATATAAGTCCTGGAATGGAAACACTTTAATAATTAAAATTCTTCTCATGCCACAGTGGCTTATTCTTCTTCACAGAGAGCAATATGCCATCTCAACTTCCAATCTTTCATACAGACACAAATACATTCACTAAGACTCTTGTACCATCTGGTATAGTCAAAGTTTTAAAATTGTATGGGGGCAATCATGTCCACTGAAATGCAAGTAACTGTACATCATAGTTAAAATATCACCTGTTTGCTCCTTCTATGTTTCATTTCATGGTAAATAGTATTGGGCAGTTATAAAGTTTAGTAATTTATTTTTCACACATTTAATTAAGTACTTCAGTCTAAGATTCTTAGCAAGCAAAGATAAAATTCAGCAAACAATTAGTCCCAAGCAAAAAAGTACCACTGACTTGGCCCCAATAGAGTGAAAGTTTAGTAACATACATAATGTAAAGGTACTACATACTCACACTGAGAAGAGCAATAAGCACAGAAAAAAAAATGAGAAAAGAATACAAAAAAAGATTTTTATGTGAACACATAAACATTTCTTAGATAAATCTGTTCATAAAGACCTCTGTCTAAAAAAATAATGGCAGGCCCTAGTAAAAGAATATGTAAGATTTTCCCTCCCAGTAAATGGCTTTTAGTGGGAATAGTTATGAATTAAAATTGTCAGTATAAACTTATTACCTTTAGTTACAGGCAAAATCTGTATTTTGAACACCCTGCCCAACTCCTGATTTGTCTTTGCTGATGTTCAGAGTTCTAAAACCAGCCTCATGCACATCACACAAATTATGAGTCAAACACTGTATGTATCAGGGTGCATATATAACCCAGTATAATTTTTATTGGTGCAACCACCTACTACTTCCTGTAAACACAAATTAGAATTCTTCTGTACATTCTTTTAAACTTCTAGTCTAGATGTCTGCTACATATTACAAAGCCTACAGTAAATGTCATATGTACAGATCCCCTTCCTCAGCACTCCAAAATGTATTTATATTGGTAGTATGGGTAAATTTTAGGGAGTTTATTATTTATCAGCAACTTCTTTTGAGACACACATCTCTGTAAGAAGGCTGCAATCACACAATAGCTGCATACCACTGTGAAACATGCATCTGTGCCCACTGGCTGCCCGTGCAACAGCGGAAGTCACTCTAAATTTAAGGGCCTGGTTATTAGCATGTGTGCTTCAGTTGCTTTGTGGAATGTGTGGGAAAACTGATTATTCTTAATTGCACTGTATGTCTAAAAAGCTAAAATAACAATCATGTCATCCTTACACAACAAAAATGGTATCATAATAAATGCAGCAGTGTCTTTTTCCATGAAGCCTAACTCAAATGTCTTCAGCTGCTATTTTAAGCTTCCCATTACAAAACAGCTGATTATTTGCCAGTCATTGTTGCTGATAAAGCAGAAACTTCCAAATGTTACTAGCACAATATTGATGCCAACATTTAAGGGTGACAATGGTTTTATTCATCACCCATAAATGTACACACACTACAGGTTACCACAGGTTACCGTCTGGTCACAGAAAGCTTCACAATCTTATTGTACAAAGGAGAGTAAGGGCAAAGTGCAGACAGATTTTAATGAGATTTTGTTTTGATAAACTGCTGTCCATCACATCGAATCATTTCACATTAGCGCAATAAAAGGCACTACACACACAAGGCAAAAGTCCTTTTCCCCTTCCCTTTTTTTTCTGAAGAATGAGGCCTTCTGATAAGATTCCTCAGAGCACAAGCATGAGTTAACCCACTACTCCCATGAGGTATCCTGAGCAATAGCACATCATTTGGTGAAGACAAGAAACAAATACCAAGCAAAAAATTATTTGACATCTTATTCACAGAAAAAGCAGAAAAAGATTGTGAGCATTCAAAGGTGTAGCTTTTTCAGTGTGGTGCAGAAACTTGAGGGTTTCTAAGAAAATAATCTGTAAATTCACATTAAATGATATCTAGTACATGACATCAACACATGCACGTTCAAAGGCAGATCTCAAGGTCCAGTGTGCATGCATCACCACCTCAGACTGTCAAATGGATTTTACAGGACCTCGTTAAGACTCAGCACTTTTACAACTTCGATCCTAGAACACAGTGTATACATGAGATGCTTTGTGTATTGAAATACTTCAATCTCCCTAAATACATGGAATATAAACTCTATCCACCTTCAGGAATGTTCTATGTGGTTTACAAGTATTCTCCAAATATGCTAAATAGATGACACAATAAAGATGCAGGCCAAACTTAACCTAAGTTATTACCAGAGCAAGAAAAGACTTGCTGAGATAAAGAGGCCAAAAGAGCCTTTTTTTCCACTGCTCTAAGTCAATAGCCTTTCAAAATTTGCCAGCTTTGAAGGCATTAAAGACCATTAATCTTTGTATTTATTGCCTTCTTTATGAATTTTAAGTCTATATGTGCCATGACAATCATCAATCATACACAAACATCTTTGCACGTGTTTCAATTTGCATGTTGATTCCACAAACCAAAATTTTAAAGTATAAGGGACCAGTCAAAAGATATGGCAATTCCAATAAAATGATTGTAAGTCCAGGTCAGTTTTCTATATTTGAGTCCAAAACACAGATATCAAAACAACTAGAACATTTGCAGCTGTGTGTGGTAATGGTCTACTCCCTTTCATCAGGTATTTATACACATTCATAAGATCTCCTTGAGCCTCCTCTCTGCCCCTTTAGGCTAAACAGTCCCAGATCTCTCCTCATATGAAAGATGCTTCAAGCCCTTAATTATTTGCTTGGCCCTTCATTGGACCTGATTCAGTACGAGCATGTCCTTGTCCCAAAAACCCCAGAATTAGACCCCGTTGTGGACCCATAATTGGATTGAGTGGTTACTCATCCTTGGTGGTGCTGAGCAGAGGGAAGAATCACTTCTTTTGACCTGTTGGCAATTTTCCTCCTAATACAGACCAGAACGATCTCTGTGTCACAGGGGCACATTGCTGGCTCATGTTCCATTTTTTGTTCACCAAGACCTGCAGGTCTTTTTCTGCAAAGCTGCTTTCCATCAGGTCAGCCTCAGTCTGTACTGATGCATGGGATTATTTCCTATCATGTGCAGGAGTTCATACTTCCCTTTGCTGAATTCCACTAGGTTCTTGATGGCACGTCTCTCCAGCCTGTCACAGTCCCTCTGAAAGTCAGCACAACCACCTTCTTGGCAGTGTATATCTTGGTGGATCATGTATCAACCACGCTTCTCCATTTTGTACATTCCACAGATTTTGGAGGCCAAACAGTACTTGGGGAGACCAACAGAACAAAGCATTGGGTTTTTTGAATTGTAGGATTGTTCCATATTTAGGAGAGGTTAAAAGGAGAGGTTTTTTAGGTTCATTATCAGACCTTTTTACTGATAATGGCAGTCAATGGTTGAAATATCTGAAAGTTTCCAGACCTCCTCTTGGAGGAACATTTGTACTACATCAAATATGGCAAAAAATGATGTATTACTCATATTTATGAGTTTTCTTATCTCATGGTCCTGTGTGAATAACAATTAGGATCTGTATAGTTACTTAAAATCCCTTTTCATTGTGAATACCTGATGTTAGATACCCTTGGATTTGAAGGATCTTTCAAAGAGAGCACTGCCTTTTGATTAATAAACTTGAATAGCAGCATCCCTAAAAGCATCCAGCAATGAATCATGAGGGGAACAGCTGAAGGTTTTCGGACAGTCAATATGTATTGATGACTTCTGGAGCAGGATTTGAAGGGACTTAAATTTTTGCATGCCTTCTAACTGCTCTTGGTCTTACAGACCAAGAGGCTGATTGCTTCAACTGGCATCATCAAACAGCTTGCTTAAGATTTTGGAATGATGCTATCTTTGTATAAAAGCTAGATACAGCATTTCTCTAAGTTTCCGTGTTTGTCAGCACAACAGGCAGCTCTCTCATATGGTACTACGGCAGAACACTCCTCTGATCTCCCTCCAAAGGCTGGCATAGGAGAAAGCAGCTTCATGTGGAGACTGAATGAAACTTTGGGACCAGCTGGGATCATTGCAGAACAAAGACACCTTCTTGTGAACTGTTAAACATAACACCAGGAAAAGCCAAACCAGTATTTTCAAACAAAGCTTGGAAACATATCACCAATATTTTTTTAAGAGATTGCTTTTCAAGTGTCACTCCTTCCTCTCCTGTCCATTTTCTCATTTACAGAATCAGTGAGATGCTAGGTGACCATACACAGGTCCTTGTGTACAAGCTTGAAGTACTTCCTTGGTATTAATGGGTATGGTCAAATAGAAGAGCTCGTCTCTTGCAGGCTTGGAACCACAGAGTTTTATTGCATAATTTGTCCTCAATTAGACTTTAAAGTTTTCCAGTGCAATATTCAATTCAATGCAAAGGTCATTTAAGGACAAGCTCCATCTAGTCTTAGTGCAGATTAAAGGCTACAATTAAGAAGGTGATGTATTCAGGATTTGACTGACATGTACAGGCTCCCTTGTCCTTCCAACCATGTGTATCTACAGGATATGTTGATTTTTCTCTCTCCAAACTGATCTAATGAACTACAGTGTAGGAGATCCTCAGTTTTGCTTCAGGTCCAGAATCATTACATTCCTTCCAGATGGGATAACCTTCGCACATAATTTCTCTACCTTTACACATTAGTTTGAATAAAACATCAGCTGTGCCACAGAACCATTGGAGGAGTAATATTCATTTTTCTTTCAAGGGAACGGCACAATCCTTTCATAACAACTTAATATTTAATTACTGTAACAAATGGGAACAAGACCAAGAAGTTTGGTCAGTGGTAGTTCTGAGCAATACATATAAACCATAAAGACCACACACTTCGAAACTATTTGCCTACTTTGCACTCTCTTCCAGTGAAAGCAAACAGTAAAAATAAAAAAATGTAAATTCCATGGACTGGATTAATGAATGCTGACTGTTCTCACCAAGCAAACTGAAGAAGGGCATTCCAAACAAAGATTTCACTTTTCTTCTCTGATCTTTTCAACCTACACTACTTGTGTCTCGCTTCCCTACCATGTTGCAGGACATGCTACCTTGCAACTTCACAGCTGTCAGTCTACCAGACAGATTAGCATTAACGATATCTGCAATAATTCTCTTGCCAAAAAAAAAAAGTTTGACTGGATGCCATGAGCTTCTAGGAAAGGTGTTTATGGCAAGAGTGGGAATGATTACTTTGGTCTCTGAGATGAGGCAGAACACCAGCACTGATGTCAAGGAAGGCACACCACAGACTACCAGTCAGGGATATGATTCACTTCTATAGAACCTGCAACTCATTAGACAATTTTCCTGATCAGCCTTCAAGTTCCATATATGCATGAATCCAGAAAAAAGTGATGTTGCCTAACTGATCCATGATCAAAGCTTATTAACTATTAAAAGTGCTCTGAATGCACCTTCCTGAAAGGGGCAGCAAAGTTTACACAATATCACAGCATCAAACAGGGGTATTTGTATTTGGCATTATAGTGTATTATCTCAACACTCCTTCAGGAAACAGAACAGCTTAGAACTGCTCTTCAGACCATGTCATGTTTTTATCTAGTTCTTGCCTAATGTAAGAATTATAAACTGCTGGAAACAGACTGAATCCAAGGCTTCTCCAATGCCAGCTCACTGTCCTTAAGAAACAGGTTGGAAACAGGATCTCTATCTCTCACTCACTCTTCATCTGGCCATACGGTACTTGCACTGTTCATTTCCCAATTGACTAGATGCAACACACAGTTCTGTAATTTAAAAGTATCAGTTGGGCAAACTATTTACCAAATACACTTTTACAGTTGTTACTTCATTCATTCAGTGCAATGAATGTTAACTTTAGATTGCATACCACAATACTTTAAGACAAGACTTTTCTCCAGAATATCTCAAAGAACATATGCTACCAAGGAAATGAAACTATTTTCTTCATTTTCTAATGCAATATACATTTAGCCTCACCACCCAAAAAGACATTTAAAAACTCCTGGAAGAACAGTGAACAGCTTTAAAGTGGGAAACTTGTCACTTTCCCAAATTTCTAAAATTTTAAATACCTAAACCATACCTCAATTAGAAAGAAATTATTTGGTACTGTAAACTGGCATTTAAACTGTTTCTTGCTGTTGAAAAATATCAGGCACAGAATCACATTCTCCATTGCCACATTAGTTTTCCATTAGTTTTTCAACAATGAAATTACACACACACAGACGCACACACAAAATAAATAAACTTTAATCACAGTATCACACTGGAGCCAGTGTAATTAACGTTGTGTCAGCATTTCCATTTAAGCCACTATTTTCGAGAGGTTTATAGCACAGCCATAAAAATTCAGTTAGGTTGAAATTAAGCAAACAAGGTCTTATACAGCAAGCAACATTTAAGTATATATACAGACAGCAGCCAGTTACTACTTATATGGGAATTAAAATAGACGCTTACTGATTTTAAAGGGCACTGCAGAGCCACTTTTTAAACAATATTTTTCTCAACATTTATAATAATGTCTCAAAAGCCTGAATCCAAGCTATGTTTCCTTATTCTTTTTCCTTCTCACACAATAGTTCACACAATTTCTTCCAGTTTTGGGATTGTAAGCATTGTCTTTTTGTTTTACTTTTAAAGTAAAAGAATGCAATGAAAACATTTCTTTTGAAAAACAACACACATGACCATAGTTTGATCCTGATACAGGCCTCCAGGCATTAGTGATGCAGAAATGACAAATATCTCTTACACCTTCCAATAATCATAAGATATAGCTGTCTGGAAAATCTGAGTACTCAAATATGAGGTTTTAAAAATACTATCTAGAATGTAATTCTAAACGAGGTCTTATTTCTGTTTTTAGTAGAAATCATCAGAGCAGGATTTGTGTCACTATTTCTGTCCCTTTTCCCTCTCTACTTTTTGACATTAAGTTTTGTAGCAGTACAGTTTCCAAAGGTGAGTTTTGTAATACTGACTACATTTTAGGTAACTTAACACTGAGTCCCACAATCAGTCTGAGATTTCAAGTTGCAGACAGACAACCCAGTGCAAGTAAACTAGAACTCAGACTGGGCAGGCAGTGCTATGAACTTAAAGGTCTCAATAACTTAGTGTCCTGCTATAAAGAAGGCTCTTCAAAAAGCTGAGTGGAATAATTTGTTTCTCAACAACCAGTCAACAGAGAAGAGCAAGGAATCAAATTAGCAGTGATGCTGGTGAAAATCAGAAAATACACCAATGATGACACAACAATTACAGAGGGCCAAAATTGGCCAGGTTTCATAATTAGGAGCTTCCATAACTCAAAATAAACAGCAGTCATGTTTGAAAACTGCCATTTTGCTGCAGAAAGCAAAACTCCACTCCATTCTGCTAATGTGCTTTTGCCCTATTTTAGACTTTTTTTTTAATAAATACATCTTTCAAACATTATGTGATCATATCTCCTCCTCAGTAAACATAGTATAGTGAACTAAGGATGAATTTCAAATATTTCAACCTTGACTCTTCAGTATCCTTGATTTGTAGTTTCAAGACAGACTCGTTAAGGTTTATTGGATGTAGTCTGTTTTAGTTTAAAACACTACTTTATCTCTAATCAAGGATTTAAGTATTGAACTGGCCAGACATCTAGGATGCAGGTTATTTAAAGTTCTGAATGTATGCCAAAAAATCATTGCCAGGCCATAAGAATAGCGCTGGTGAGATCTCTTAAAAAAAAAAAAAAAAAGAAAAAAAACCCAAAAAATAATGTTTGATGAGTGGAACATTTAATTATGTCTAAAAAAAGGTCAGAACCCCACTTCCTCTTAATTTTCCTGTAAAGTTCTATTAGGTTTCCTTAAAACTATAAAATGTAGACTTCTGTTTTGCTCCAGTATTTTTTTAACCATCTCCTTTATTCTGAGAAATATTGAAATTTAATATCACATTACTGGAATTAAAATTCTATCTTCCTAAAATTTAGCATTATTTAAATTTTTAAAGTTTGAAAATCACTACAATTAGAAATCAAAATATTATGCCTTTTGTCAATTTACTATCTTGCTGGCCAATATTTTACCAAATTTTCATTCTATTACCTAATCTGTCAAATTATCTACTGATGATGGGCTGAGGAAATCTGCACAGTGGTAGCTGCTACTATATTGGTTTTCTATCAGAGATCTCCATGTCCATGGCTTGAAGAGGACTTTTGCATAACAAACATAACTATCCTTTACAAAAGAACATGTTCTGGAGAATTAACACAGTATAAGTGTGCTTCTATTATCACACCCTAAAATCTACATCCACCTTTGTAAAAAATCATCTCCTTGCAATCCTTGCAGCCCCAAAATCTGATGGACATAGGTATGCCAGTAAAACTGTGGGAAAAGACAATAGGAGGAGACAAAAGGAGGAGAAGTCAAAAATGCCAGTTTTCAAAATTGATCCGACATTTTTCCCCTTCAGATTTGAAAGGAAAAAACCCTTAAGTTTTCACTCACAGGTACTCATGTTGTTCTTTAACAAACTCTTCATTCTTATGAATTGTTAGGTTTATACTGAGGTTTCATTTTGCCTTATGCGGCCATAACACTTTTTTTTTGCTCCGGATGGCTGAGGGGTAGCCTGTTTCTCCTACATGACAGTATGACAACCCAGAGGACAATCCTGATTTAATCATGGAAGATTCATAGGAGCCTGAACTTATTTAGGGCAGGATTCTGGCTCTGAAGACCACCCAATACCACAGAGTTTTAATTTCTTGGCATGATCAGCAAATTTACTTTTACTGTCTATCTAAACCCTTACTTTTCACTTTCTTAAAGAAAAGCCCAATTGTAAACCAAAGTGGTGAATTCAAAGATTAAGGACTATACGTACCTCTGCCAAACACTGCGACATCAGGAAAAGTGCAAAATTACTGCATTTTTTTTGCCACAGATAATTGCCATAAATTGTTTCTTTTAAGATATGGAAGCGTTACATTTTATGCAGCCAATTTTGCACTCTTGTTATTTGTTATGTCCTCATTGATGTTTCTGCTGACTTTCATCAGCATCAGTGCTAATTTGATTTCTTGCTCTTCTCTGTTGACTGGCTGTCAAGAAACTCACAAATTATTATTCCACTCAGTTTTTTGAAGAGCCTTCTTTACAGCAGGACAGAATACTGTAACAGCATCACTGCACCTCAATCAACTGACAAGTGAGCGTGAACACACACTGCTTCTGCTGGAGTCTTTAGCAAAAACCGCCATTGTTTCACATATTTTCATAATAAATAATTTAGAGAAAGTAACCCAAAGCAAATATACATAGCATAATGTTAAATTAGTTTAATTAATTAGTCATGTGTAGCCAAATAAGTTTAACACTATCCAGCCACTGCAACCCATACACCACAGCACAGTCACGTTACAGTCTACATACAAACAGCAAAGATCTCCCATAAGAGAGAACATCTCATAAATAGAGAATGAGTCTGTCACAGAAATGATCCCAGCTCCCAAGGGCCCCAGTCTGGCTATGGCGAAGGGATGGTGCCAGCAAGTCTGGAGGAGCAGCCTGGCACCTGACCTTCATCATGCTTTCGCCTCCCTCTTTGTTGTGTCGGCGAAGTCAAAGGGCTGGTCTCCTAATGATCCAGATGGCCTTCTGGTGACACTGGGGTTGGCATCAAATGGGCAGCAGGAAGCCCAGCACACAGACCTGCCATTGTGCTGGGAAGGACTAAAATGGGCTGTTGGCAGAAGCTTGGCCTGTTCTTGCACCCCTGACGACAGCCTGAAGTGCTGCCTGCCCACTCTTCCCTGGAGTTGGCTATGAAGTGACCTTTCACAGAAAAAAGGTTCTTGTCCCTCAATTATATGAAGCTGATATCTGATTGCCTCACTTGGGGAGGGGGGAAGAAGAAGCAAATAAGGAGAAGAGATGCACGGATTTATAAGGGCACTCTTCCTCCCCACAGGGGGCTGATGAAAGCATAGGGATGTTTTAGACCTTCCTTTTAACAGCACCAAAAAATAATATATAGACAAGAGTAACAAAATTAATGTAGATGGTTATACTAATTAGTACAGAGACAGTTTCAGTACCATGGGATTCTGGTATATTTAATTTCCTTCCAATATACATTTCCTTTCACAGTTACAAGGCTTGGGCATTTTATTAGACATTGACAAAGCTGTGCTTATAAGTGGGAAGGATGGCTGCTAGAGAAAATTATGCAGGGAGGCATACCAATTTTCACATCAAGTTATGTACTGAAGCATAAGATTTTGTAGACAAAGAATGTATTTCTCCACCTACTTGATCTGTCTTTTTCCTTTCAAAATCTGCACAAGTTAAAACAAAATACACCAAGTAAGCAAACAAAGCAACCTTAAGCTACCATAAAGAATGCAAAATCAACTGAAATGAGTGAGGCATATGGTTGTGCACTGGACTTCAGCTTCCAAATGAAAATGAAGATTCTATACAGTAAAATTTGTATTCCTTTCACATACAAAGAAAACTTTGGGTTTCAGATGTATAAAACAGGTGAACAGCCTTCCCTCACAGAAGTTTAAAACCTACTAAAAATCTTTTTGGACTTAAAACCTGATGAAACAGAATAAATAATAGGAAGTCTATGGGGGCATATGATTGCCTACCCTGAGAGTTTGGGCATTTCAAGGTTTAGACTAGACAATTTCTGTTTCTTTATTAGAAACTCTGCAGAAGTATCAAGGCCAACTCAGAATAAGGATAACTTTCACTTCTAGTGAAAGTGTCCCTGCCCATGGCAGGGGGGTTGGAACTTAAAGAACTTTAAGGTCCCTTCCAACCCAAGCCTTTATATGATTCTATGATAACTGACTTCACATTTGTCCTGGTTTTCACCAGATTGCAGAATGTGAACCCAATGTGAACCCTAAGAATCTTCCTGAGCTGCTACAAGTACTTATGAAATGCAATCCAGAATGGATACACTGCTAATAGTATCCAGGCTGAGACCTAGGGTATTTCAATAATACCTATGCACAGGAGCGTAAATCCCTTTCAACAGCATTGCTCATCTTCTACTTGGATGTTTCTGCAAACCTCCTGCTGCTAGTCTGCTGCTGACATCAAGAATCATGAACTTAGACAGCAATGAGAAGGGAATGAAGATTTCCACTGATCATTATTACATTGACACTGTTTAAATGCCACCTACAAGAAATGGTTTCCAGAAAGACAGACAGCTTCAGGGGGCACAGTTAGGTTTTCCCTTTCTCTTCTCATGTCAATTAGCAGAATGTAAACTTAGACATCACAAAGAAGTTACGTCACAAATGTGTGTTAAAACACGGATCACATATGAGGTGGCAGAAGGCACAGGCATGTCAGGAGAAGGAAAGCAAAAGCATTATTATAATGTACTTGGGATCATCTTTGCTCCCATCCAGACAACAACAGGAGCAGTGAATAGTAAAAGTAAGAGGGCTGGAACATTTTTCTGGACAACATTCCTACCCAAAATGCCTCTTCACATAGGAAAGGGAAGGAAGGACATGGGAATTCTGGGATAGGAATTCTGAAAACCCTAAAAAGCTGTCAGTCATTCTGCTAACTGCTCTGCAAACTGCACTTTCCACACAATTGTCCGCAGCTGGATGTCCAAGACAGGTTTGGCAGGGAAGTATTTTGTGGATACAGACCAGCATCAACTTGAATAATGACAGACATAAGAGTTCCTAAATTTTGTTAGGTACACAGAAATGAGCAAACCATCTGATTCAAAAATGAAGTACTTATTCTAAAACTGACAGCTAATTTAAGAGTTAGATCTGGATATTGACCTTTTGGGGGAGAACTTGATTACAAGTTTGTTTGTTGTCTAGATTAGCATAGGGGTGTCAAGAACCAAATAGGAGCACAGGCAAAAGTGTCATCATTTCAGAGATAAATGTGGCTCTAAATACAAACTTGGATAAAAATTTATGATAATGTTCAGGAGATCAGTTTGTTTTCCTGGCCCAGCTGGCATTTAGATGGAAATAAAATACAAGCCCTAAAACTGCTTAATTTTTAGTATGGACAGAGTCATAAACACCTGCAGCCAGATTATGGGCACAAACCTACTCCCAGTGAAATCCATCCCTGCTCCCCCTCAGGCGTGTCAGAAAGCTAGTATGTGTCTAAAGTGAGCAGACACATAAGAACTTTATTGTCAATTAAATTGGTTGAACATGCCATTTTGCCTCAGTTGGCCAAGTCATACCAACAGCATGTAATTATATACTGCTAAGATCACAAAAAATTTTTCTGCTGCCAGGTGTTCTCACATTTTGCTTTTTTTTGAGGCAGGGTGGCTGAGAATTGCTGGTCCATTAAACAACTGAATGGACTTAGTGACTCCGCATGTGAGGCAGAAATAAAATAAGCTGCTAGTAAATTTAAAAATAATAGAAAAGATGGGATCTCCAGATTATCTCTCAGTCACATATTCTTCCCTCATACCCCCATTCAGGGGCCTTTTATCCAGATAACCTCAACTTGACTAACAGGCAAATATTATCCTTTCTGGAAGAAGGCTGGGCAAAATTGTGGCTTTAACAGAATTCTCACACTTCCTCTTAAAAAAACAGATGTAATTTCAGGGAAATAAAGATTTTTCAGCCCTCTGGCTTTGAAGTTGCTGAAATACATTATTACACACTGTGGGCATCAGCAAATAACTGGCCAAAAAACTAGTAAAAGTAAAGCAGCAGTAAAGCATCACAGCAAGTTAAGGTATTGAAGGTACCCCCTTCATCTGGATGTCCTAGTTATGCACAGGCACACAAAACTCTTTACAAAGGTCTAAAAGCGTGTCCTCCATGCTGGAGAAGAAGTCATGCCAGATCTGCAAGAAGATGCACAAGGATTCTGCAGCTACTCATCATACAGAGCATCAACTGTCTCCATATCTACACAAGAGACCTGGAAAAACATGCTGCTGACTTCTAAAGGCAACTTCTAAAGGGCTACTCTTGAAGTGCGTTTTCACTGAATGTCATGCCTGAATTATCTGCTCTTCCTAAAATGAGAGTTGCATTCATGATAACAGATGGGAAACATCATCATCTAAACTTGGATCCATGTCTTGCTACTGGCTTTTACAAAATCCATGAACATGGTTTAATTAGTTAAGTTAAAAACATTTTTGTATAGTGGTCTGTGGATGAAAAGTTTTCCCACATTACACTGCAGAAAAATTCATACAGTCACATATCTTAGTGAAGTACCTGGAGAGCTTTATGTGCTTAGCCCAGTGCCAGTGTAGACACAGGACTCTGGTCTGACATGCATGTGGATTTACAAGCAGGATCTTCATGGTAAAAGCACCTTACAGTAACTATGCCAATAAAATACAAAACCAAACCACCACCATCCCCAAAAAAACCAAGACAAAACCAACAGAGAGAGCAGCTGAGAAAGAGATTCCATAATACACAGGTCTGTCACAACAACAGAAAAAAGAATACTCTAATATGAATGAAAGAGATTGCATCAAATAATCAGAGGGAAATCCCCAGTACTGGAACTCAGAGACATTCTCATAGAGCATCACATATGTATGTCAGAGAATATTTGAAGAATCCAAGGATGGGCATGGAGATGAAAAAGGGGGCAGTTTCACTTCAGTAAGAGACAATCCCAATCAATGCATCATTAAACAGATAACAGAACTAGGAGAGAGAAGGGACTACTAAATCCCAGACATGAAATGCCAACATTCAGCAATTCTCTGAGGCAACACTTTGATGGTTGAACAGCACTGTGGGTCTACCAAGGTACTATCATTCTACATAGCTATTATCCATGCTGTTCAGTGTAGCACTATCATTCATATTCACAAAGCAGTCTTCTTTGTCCTTCTGTCTCCATACTTTTCTTTTTCATGTGTAAATCGGTTTCAGCAATATCCACAGTTATACTGATGAGCAAAAGATTTATCACAGAACACTTCAGCTCTCTCATCTCATGGGCTGTAATTTTTCAGACTGTGGGTCAGGGCCGCTTCCATTTCACTGAAACACCCAAGAGACTAGTTTATCTGCAATGTGAATTTCCCATACCTTTAGTAATTTCTACTCAAGAGAAGATGTAAACTACCATTCAAAACTGACTAGAGCTCCATCTATGGCAAGAAAGCTACAGTATTTTAGGCTTTTGGCTCTTCAACTCCCAGCTATTCTCCAGTGAATCCCTCCAAATCTGAAACAAAGTCAGAAAGAGTGTAATTCAAATACCGTTGAGGTTTCTTGCTACAGTGACAGAAATAAAATGACTGAGAGAACTTACAACCATCCTCTGTCAAGTCAGCCTCACCTTGTCAAATACCAGCTTTTATTCTTTAACTGTTTGGCAGGTCACTTCTGGCTTTTGAAGTGCTGTAGGCCTTTCCCTGTCTTGACTGGAAATTGCTAGTCTTCCTCTTTGGAATTCTTGAAGCAATGTCCTTAGGCTAAAATGTCTTTTATAAGATTCTGTGTTATTGCCTATTCTCCTCTCCATTTTTCATCCACAGTCTGACATCCATTAAAGGAGTTTCTGCTACCCTCATTGCAATTTCTGAGAACCAAGGGGGAGTAGAACTTTTTAAGAGAAGTAGGACAGAAGTTCAACTAATTGCAGATACTTTAAAAACTCCATACTACTTTCATTATTCTGTGCTAACAATACTATCAACTGCTTCCTTCATCAGTTAAATGTTTGGGGACTTTTTTTTTATTCAAGCTTCTGCAGGATTATAGACATTATAACTTGCCACAAAAGTTTCAACATTCCTGAAATCCAAGCGTGACACTGGCTTTTCTTCACAATTTCCCATTTCCATTTTAGCAAAAAATTATGTAGCAGAGCTTTAAGGATAACTTTTGAAAAAAAAAATCCTATTTATTAGGATTTGTTTTATTTCAATTGGCAAGAAAACATAAAGAAAAGAATTATAACTGATTCAGAAAGTCTATTCAACGAACAAAGCCAAGCATTAAAATAAAATTATTGTTCTGGTTTCAGCTGCTAAGAGCAATATAACTCATCATTCAGGATCAAACCACCAGTGTCTACTCATAACAGGGTACGGTTATGTAAAATTAAGGCTGGCACTGCATTGTGCCCAGATACTTGAGGTTTGGATCCTTAACTATGAATTTCCTTCCTTTTATGATCTTACGCCAGAGAACAATGGCTGTGTTTTAATCTTGCCTTTTGTAATTTTCTTGGTCTTTTCTTTCAAGTGTTTACATACAATGATACAGCCCTGAGTGATGCCACTAAGTAACACATCATCCAAATCTAGCTGTTTACCACAGATGCTATGATATCATTCAAGGTTGATGACTCTTTTTTTTTTTTTTCCCTCCAATGGAATGATAATGGATTCATTACAAAGTGATTTTTTTTTTATTGTCATTCACCCATGTCTGCATCAGATGGCATGCTTATGATTAAAGGCTGTAATATGGTGATTCACCAAACTTATTCTAAATTATTTTCAAATGGAAAAAGAAAAAGATATCTGGAAAGAACCTTCAGCAGCATTACCAAGTCCCTTTGTTCTTCTTATATTATAAAGACTACATGACTGGAATTCTGCACTAGATTCTCTTCAGTCATTGAAAACTGGTTTGACTTTAGTAAAGTCAACAAACAATAACAAGACATCATTTCATTAAACAAAACCAATTTGCACAAGCTAATTGTCTCCTTAATCTAATATTTTCTTTTTTATTACAACACTGGCCATGCAAAATATAAGTGCATAAAAAAGAAATTACGAAGATGATGAAGAAAGGTAAACTCATCTATTACTAGTAAAAAAGGCTATAATAAAAAAATGGTTAAGAACTTCACATTTTCCAGCGGAACTTGAACAAAACTATTGGCTTTTATTGAACAACATAGAAGGGGACTTCTCTTGCTGATTGGGCAGGAAAACCAACACTACTCTCTTCTTCAAGCATGCCTCCTTTCATCTCAGGCAGTCAAAGGAACAGGCTTCTAAAAACATAACATTATACTATAAATGTTAACATACTGTTCAAAACTGTAAATATTTACTTGATGTTTCACCTTCCTATTAGATAAATTGTATCTGATTCTCATTCTACACTAAATATAAGTATATTACATAGGGATTTAAGCTTCCTCAATTTTATCAATGCCACTCAATCTTACAGATTCAAAACTATGATGCTGGTACTGTTCAAAGCATGCTCTCTCTCTATTTCATTTTCCAGCTAAAACTTTACCAACAGCTAAAAAAGCACCCACTGCAGAAAACCAGGTTGAAATAGCTTTTGATCAGTTCTGAAACCACCATATAAACAGAGTAGTATCTTAAACTTCAAAATTTCATTTAAGACTATACTTTCTGTAACATAACTAAGAATAGCACAATCAGACTCTTTGCTTAGATTGTCATTCCTTTGTTTTGCAGATAGGTAAATCTCTGCACTGTGTTGTTTCCACTCCTACAACATTTTTAAACAGAAGACAGAGGTGCTCATTTCTTAAACTTGTTTCTATGGCATGCACAGAGAAATACAACAGTATTGTTACCCAAGGAACACAAAACCTGTCATATGCTAGAGGTGCCCACTGTGTTAGTCTTCACAAAAAGGAGGTGAGTGGCAGTGTGTGTTTTCTGCTCTCCCCTTTCAGGAAGAGAACGCTCCACTGCGATCTGCATGTGTAACATTGGATTGGCATTCAGACCAGACACAATCCATAAATCCATGTTCCATTTTCAGTGCGACTCTCAAAATCAAATTCATTGTCACTGCAGAGGACTACCTTCTCTCTTGTTTTTGCCATGCTTGGCTTTTGCTTGGTTCCATTAATGTTGTCTGACCATGTGTAGGGTCCAAACAGATGCCATAATCTCGCATAATCCTACTACTGGAATAATGAGACATGAAGTTTTTTAAAACATTAAAAAATAAAAAGATGGCAAAATAAGATGTCTAAACTTTAAATAAATAAAAAGAAACATTAGGACCTGGAAGATTTTTTGCTTTTGAGATTTTTTCCACCTTCTCTAATTTTATTTATTACTCTGAATATATTACTCTTGACCATAAATGTTTCAAATAAAAGGCCAATCATCCAACAGAGGAAACATTAAAGAAAGAATAGATTATTGGTGCACAGATCATAAATACACAAGTGCTGTAAATTAATAATGCAGGAGGAATAGGCTAAGGTATAAAATAATCCACATAAGCAAGTTCTACTGTATTTTCATTCTTCATGGAAAAACAGACTGATGAATTTGACACTGCATCTTGCTTTTCAATACACAGAAGATCACAGTATTACAGATTTGCTTTTCTTAATGCATAATAGCATTATTGTGCAATGTGAAATGCAATCTTTCTATTTCTTTAAGTAATTATTTATGTAGAAAGCTAAATCTAGCATTAAAATAAAAGTGTGCTTTCTGTCTACAGAAGTGTAACATAAGGCCTTCAGAAGACAAGGCCCCACGGACTTGGTACCGTCAACCCAGCTCTGGAGATACTATATTTCCAGGACGGAGGATATCAGTAGCCATAGAGAGTCATGTAATCTCACTATTTAGGAACTTTCCTGGAAAAACAAACAAACAAACAAAATTTTTATCACCCTTTCATGCTATGTTAAACAAAAGATGTTTAAACAAATGGCTAATGAACAGCTGTGCAAAAGAATTCTAATCTAACACAGCTTCTCTCATCTGCTTCAAGATAAAGTTTTTTTTTAACAAGCACAACCAACAATTTATGTGGCAATCCAAATTGGCAGAAAATCTAGAGTTATTTCTTTTTATTAAGATAAATGGAGCTACAAATCATTGGTGGTCAAGAAGACAAGAAAAATATAGAGGAAAGCTCATTTCAAAATTATTTTATAATCTGTTTCTGCTGGTTTTAGATTTTGTACAAGAATATACATCTTAGTTAAAAGGAGACTTCCATAATTATTTAAAGAAATTAGCCATATACCTAGAATTGTATTAATTAATTAAAGGTCTCATTAGACTTAATGTTTCTTTCTTGAAAAGAATACATTTTTCTTCTTTAAACTTTGAATCTCTGTTTCTTTGGGGTAGGTATTGTTATCGATATACAGAAGGAGCCTCTGACACTGCCACATTATAAACCAGCAATACCACTGAAAACACACCTGATCACTCTCTTGTTTTCCTTTGTTTTTCCTTGTTTTGTTTTTCCTCAGAAACTACAGAAGCTATCTGTATCATAACACTTTATTTCTATCAACAGCTTAAGAAACAAGTCCAAGACATTCCAGGCAGTGCAGCTATGGTAGATCTATGCAAGCAATTTTTCTGATGGAGCAAGAGTCTACAGTGTAAGAAAAGTTATTTTGCTGGTATAGTTTATTTGAGTTCCTGAGATAGCTTTATACCAGGAAAACAACCCCACTTCCAGTACAACTGTTTCCAGTGCAGCTTCTGCCAGTGTGGCTGTGTCAGTTGAACTCTGATTTTCCCACACATCTAACCAATAGGACCCTGCCGTCGGCACTTTGAAGTATAGCCAAGCTTAGCATGTGAAGCAATTGCAAAGATCATCTTTTTCCATGTCTCCATGTGATATGATTTTGTGTGAGATGGAAAGGTTATTGAAAATCTATCAACCGAAATGCCCTGTTTGTCAGATGGAGGAAAACACCACAAAAGATACACAGAGCAATAGTCAAAGGAAAATGTTGCTGCATTTTCATCATATGAAGGAGGATTAGGGGATGGGCAGTAGTTTTTTTTTAATTACCAGTGTCATGCTTGCATTAATTACAAGAAACATTTGAGTCAACTGTTCCTGGCTTGGATTAATGTCATGATTCAAATTATCCTGAATTTACAACACATTTGTGTATGTGTGTTTCATATTGGGACAGTTTTAATCTTAGTAAATTAAGAGCTTCAATCTGCTACATTTGATTGTTTTCCGTTACACTTTGTTCTCATATAAAAACTACCCTTCAGAATTCAAAAGGTTTATCAATTTGATCTACAGTCAAAAATTTAAAAAGTAGGAGATGAGACTTGGAGCTGGATTTTCTGATCCCCTTTATTCATTATGGAAGTACCAGCCAACTTTGAGGCCACTAAATTTTACATGTGCACCAACCTTGATGAAAAAATGTTCTGAATGTTTTTTGTTCTAGGAAAAGGATATGGAAGATATGGAGGATATGGAAGAAGTGTCAGTTGCTTGATATAGAATAAAACAGCTCCATGGAGCTGCAGTCTGCAATGAACACGATGAGAGCTGTGCCAAGGGACATGAGGAGGAACTTCTTCACAGAAGGAGTGATTGGGCATTGGAATGGGCTGCCAAGGGAGGTGGTGGAGTCACTGTTCCTGGAGGTGTTTAAGGACAAACTGAATGTGGCACTCAGTGCCATTGGTCTAGTTGACAAGGTAGTGTTTGGTCAAAGGTTGGACTCAATGATCTGAGGTCTTTTCCGAGCTAGTTCATTCTGTGATTCTGTGATTCTGAACACACAAAGTCACAGACAAGCAAAAGTGAGTAGCAGAATTTACCCATGTGCATGAGTTTTTCCTCTGTATAATTCCATTCACACATACTGCTTCCACGGTTCCCAGTAACATTGTTACAAAATAGTCTCATGACTCTGTTTCAAGAGAAAGGCAGATCGTCTTTTAGGCTAGTTCTTGTATCACTGGAGAAAATCCAGCAGTAAATTGAATCAAATGAAATCTGTCAAAGTAAAATATTACAGTTCTTAAATAAACAAAAGCCTAGACATACAAACTGGAGTTTGAAACACCCTTTACACATTCTTTTCTTATTATTTGCTCTGAAAAACAAGTTAGTTCGTTCACTATGGGTCAGATGCCCAGTAACTCACTCAATCAGCACATGATACGACTCATAAGCAAGACCCAGAACTGCCACAGAAGCCAAGACACCTCATGTCCTAAGTTATCTTCAGATTTGTAGATTATCATCAAATCTTGATGATAAATACATCCATGACAGTGATTTTTGTACAGCTGTCAAAACTTTTGTGAAGACTCAAATGCTTTTTGAAATATAATTAGGCTACTGGATCAAATTATGACTTTCATATACTCACCACCTTAACAAAAGTTTACCTGTCACATTTAATAATGAACTAACTTTGATACACATATTTCATCAATCACAAAAATATCAACATCATTTTATGAACTCGTTTCTGTATCATGAAACACTATTTATGACTGTAACTTCATCATGGACTGGAAATGCATATGCATACTCTTCCTATAAGGCTCAAAAGAGTTATCATGAATGATTTCACCACTGTATACTTCCCTCCTAGCAGAACATAAAGCTGGCTCTGAGATTAAAAAGTCAGACTTGATTGCCTGTCTAAATCAATTCAATCAGGACTGTGACAATGGCATTCCTACTTCAGATGAAATTAATTGTTTATGAGTTGTATTTAGAGGTTTACCTGGCTATTGAGAATACAAATATGTAATAATATGTATTTCAAGAAAAGCATACTCTCTTAAAAAAGTAACTGAAAATCTAGTGCAATAGTCACTCCTATCCACTACCAAAACTGTGAGCTTTACTGTTTTCTATTAGAAGTGTAGAGAAAGGACTTAGCAGCATTTTCAGTGTACAGAATTACGCTACGGTATTATGTGGAACCAGTTCCAAGGACCTGGACAAGCCCTCTGCAGTCCGTAGGATTTTACAGTGCCATTATATAATGTTCTCCCAAAAAATATTACTCTCTGAAGAGCCTGATAAATGTTCGTCTTGGTCTCTCTTCCCTTCCTGTTTAAACAGTATAGTTTCTATACTCTTCAATAAATATTCTGGTTTAAATTTAACATTTTCATATCCAAGCTTCCAACAATTCTCTGCTTTTGAAATTCGTTCGGTTATCTGCTGTAACTACACAGATGTCACTAGACATCATTGCTAGCTTGACTGTTAACAAATTCAGCTGTTCCTAAAACACCCGGGTCATACAACTCTGTCAGATGAATTCAGAGTTCAGGTTAACATTTTAATTCATCTTGCAATACAGTATCATTAATAAATTGCACCAGGCTGCACAGTCTGGGTGAAGTCTATATGCATTTTTTTTTTTCAAATTGACAGGTCTTTATTTATGAGAGTACAAAACTTGCATGGGACTCTTTAATTTGAGACAGAAGGACTTTAATGATGTCTGGATCTTCCACATCTCTGCATTTTCCACCAGGTCAGCAGCTGAAGGCCTTGCACTTTTGTACAAAATCTAATAAAATTATGGAAAATGGCAGCAAAGAGAAAATTAATGTGTCTTAAATATATTTCAAAACATGATGGAGTTCAAACGGGACAAAAAATAGGAAAATGCATGCAAGAAAAGGAGCAGGCTATGAGAAACAAGAACAGGGAGTCTACTAAAAATAATAAAGTATATTGGGAAAAAATTGAACAAACTACACAGAGAGAAAGGATAACTGCTTTGAGAACAGTAATTGCTTAGGTTGCAACTTGACACAGTCACTCCTAATGGATTGAAAAGTTGATGTCCAGTCTGATGTCTCCAGAGGAAAGTCTGTGGTGTTCTCACCTCAGTCCCTAGAAGATAGTAGTCCTCAACATTGGAAACACATACAGTTCAGAAAATTGGGCATTCCTGTTCAGGGAAGTCTAGGACTTAAGCTGTTTGGGAGCTAAATTGCCTGTTGCCCCATCGTGGGTGCATCCTGCTGAGCTCCAGTGAATCAACAACTTCTGGACAAGTCCTAGAGGCTGTGAGATTTTTTTAAACAAATGTACTTATGCTTTCAAACTCTACCTTCCTTCTTTTTCATAACTTTTTACCATAAGTACTCAGAAACTGGATCTATACTACTACAGTTCTATATTTACTCTGCTTGAAATACACTAAGCTGTACTAGATAAGTTGGTTGCACTTGTAAAATAGTAATTAAACTGAAAAGAAAAAAAATACATTTGAACATATGAGATATCAAGCTGAGAGAAAAATGCTACAATGGCTGAAAAGCAGCTGACCTTTGCTTTTTTTTTTTGAAACATCCTTATCAGGAGTTATGTTCATCAAGTTGGGTAGGGTTTGTTTCTGCTAATCCTAGTTTATTCTCTATTTCTGCACCTAGGCTTAGGGGTACAGCAGATACCATGCTTAGGTGCCATCTAATACATATATTCAAAGGCAGATCCATCAGGAGACTTCTAGGACTGAAACTTTTCAGTGCAGAAAATGTTTGTTTGTCAACAGCAACACTCACTATAACACACAATCTCAAAGAATAAGATATATTTGAGACAAAACTGAAATCAAAAGTTGCAGTAATTTAAAACATTTGTGATTTTTACTTTTTCACAGTTAAATGTTCTCCTTTTGAAACAAACTTCCATTTCAATTTTATTCATATGGCAAAATATGCTAAGTAATGGAAAAAGTAGAATCAAAGAGAAATATTGCTTCAGTAGTTTTAGCTTGTGAAAAATAGGGTTGCAATTCTCTTCTCTCTGCTCCACCATGCTTCCCTACCTGCAGTTTAAAGCTGTAGAGTTCTGTCCCATACAACCTGCAGCATTACATCATGCAGCCTTTCCTCACTGCAGAGCTGAGGCACAGAAGGCCCACAGCATTCACCTCTGCTACACTAATGGCTTTCACACCATTGCAAACTGAGCCAAGATGCACAACTAAATCACAACTATGCTGGTGCAGGGGTTTGGCTCACACCTCAAGTAACTCCTGATCTTTATTGTCCCTTTTTTTCCAAAGGGCTGGAATCACATTCTTATTTCCCATTTGCTCCCTATAAATCCTCCATTCAAAAATGTATGACTGAAGCATTGTCATGGAAACAGTAAAGGCTAAAACTTTACTTTAAAAACAATCTTGAAGAGTTTTGGGCAGTTTTTCTCAGACCACAGCTGCTATATGTTTTCAGGCAGAGCCATAGCAAATGTCACTGTTTCGAGAATAACATGAATGGTGACCCTCTTTATATTACAGAAGGGTGGGGAGACTGTGTTCTTTCTGCTTCTTTTTCTCCATTTGTTCAGTATTCCTGCCTGCTCCTCACTCCTAACTCTTTGGTGATGCACATAATTTTGCTGCCTTTTCCACTCAGCACCAATTTGTAAAACATTACTGTAATCAGCCACTGCTGCTGGCATTGCCTTCCCTATGAAATGGTATGACCAGAATAATGACAGGGATGCTCTGCAGTGATTTTCCCTTCTCCTGCTATTCCAGCTGACCAACAGAACTGAGGAGAGGGGAACGTTTTATTTATATGAATCTCTGATTTTAGGATCATTGGATAAGTCAGATTAGAAGAAACTTCGGAAAGTCTCCAGCCTATCCTCCTGCAGGGACACCTATGAGATCAGAATGGGTTGCTTGGGGGTTTATGGAACCAGTTTTTGGAAGACTGCAAGGATGGAGGCTGCAACACTTTTCCAGACAACTTGTTTCACTGACCATCCTCATAGTGAAAATATGACTGTATTTGAATATCCTCCTACTAGAACATACTCTTAGGCTAAGCAATCCCCAAAATAAGCATAAGGAACATAAATTTATTTAAATATTGACCTTACCAAAAGAGATGAAGTGCTGCTTAATGGAGAAAAACAAAGTAAACTGGTGACTTTTTGGGTGCTTCTAATCAGACTTTTTCTACCTGGTGACTGACTTTGGACAAGTTACTTAACTTCTGTCTCAGCTTCCTCATTTACATAGAATATGTAATGAGACCTACTTACTCAGTAGAACCTTTTGATGTAGATAGAAAGTGATAGAGAAAAGTGTAACTTTGATAATGATAGTTACAATACTGATATAAGTAATTACTATGGTTAAAGCAAAATATCAAACTATACATATATATATGTGTGTGTATGTATATTTATATACATACACATGTTGCTCCTAGAATAGCTATAACCATCCTATCAGTAACTGCCTCTGAATTAACCTCATCCAGATAGGTAATATCTAAATCCTACAAATGTACAAGGTTATATATGTATATATTTTATGTACGCATGTATGAATGCATATACATATATATATAAAAACTACATAAAAATTACTCTGCTTTGTGTGTGCATATGCATCTCCTCACTTCACTTTAAACTGTGATGGTCCTAAGAACAAAGTTGCCCTTCCATAAGAAAAATCAAATTTCTTTACATTCTATACCCTCAGGGGAAAAAAAATCTATAATTCTTGTTATTATTTTGTTTCCAAGGTTGCTGAAAATACAGAAACCGAGAAGTTTGATCACAATTCCACAGCACTACTCCACCCCTATAACAGTGTAAGCTGAATAATCTTTTACCCCCTTGGAAGACCTTCCTAGACAGATTATAAAGTATCACAAAGGCTTAGCAAACTAAGCCTTCAAAAGGATGACAGATAAAGCTTTTTATTCTATAAGGGGCTAAACAGAGGATGAACTGAAGAAAACATTTGTTACTTTGCAGCTTCTGCAGAAATCATCTGCTTCCTAAACAATATTACAGTAGGAAGCCAAACAAAGCAGACAGATTATTAAAAGACAGAACAGTGAAGACGGAACTCTAATTCAACAAGCAATACAGAATCACAGTACAAGTTGTTAATAGAGGCCGTGTTAAGTACTGCTCCTCACTTAAAAGCATTGCTTTATAAGGTTACCACTGAAAGTGCACTTGTACATTCTGGCTCCAAGATCTACTCAAGTACATAGATTTCTTGCCAACTTTGCTACACAGACCTTATTATAGAACAAAAACATCACACCCATAATCAACTAATACTAGACATGCTGTACCACACTAATGATGCTCATACCGAATTTTCTTTAGAAGACTACACATTGCTTTCAAGCACACATATCTGTATAAAGCTTACATAGTGATTGCCCTTTTAACCATTACTTTACACATTATATTGGATGCTTTAATTGGTATCTTTTATCAACCTCTTCCTCAAGAGAGTCAAGGAGCATTTTCTGCTGTCTAATTGGAATGACAGGCAAAGTTTAATAAGAACAGATAATTTATCAATTTATCTATCAATGTAGATTTAAAATTTTATATATACATATGCGTATGTGTGTGTGTGTGTGTGTAAGAATGTGCTTATTGACCAAAATTCCACTTTTTTCTTAGAGGTTATTTCTTCATCGCTACAGGAATAATAATATCTTCATTGTGCATGCCACTTTTTCTGAGTACTGAAAGAAAACAAAAAAAACCACTATCCACTAAATTTCCCTTCTACTCTGGCAAGCCTGTATGCTTCCCCATCATATGGATTCACAGAAAAAGAGAAGCGGCCACAGGAGGGACGACTGCTGTTAGCTTAGAGAAAAGGCATTGCAGCCCAGTTCCAGATCTTTCTCCAACATTGTTCAAGCAGATAGGATTTGTGGACAGACTCACTTTGAGGGAGGTATGGGAGAAAAGCATCTCTGACCAGAAAACACAGAATACAGGAGGAGTATAGTGTGTGGAGAAGGGCACAAAACTAGTGCTATGGGTTTCATAATAGAAGGATGAGTGACAGGACCTAAAAAGTCTGTTCCATGCTTCTGAGTATTTATAACATGATGCTGTCAGTCAGGGCAGCAAAGCACACAACACTAATGTAAATAGGATGAGATATGTGGGTTAAGCCAGTAGAATAACTAACGTGTCAGACAGAAACTCGTCATGAGAATATGTTCACAAGACAACAAATTGAGACTGACATTTCCAAAGTGAAGGTGGACACCTAATTAAAATATTTTCATTGCAGTGACTTCTTTTCACCCACACTGTTCCCAATGACAGTGGGAGCAGCAGGTACTGAGAACCTGGAAAATTCAAGCCTTTTTTACGGGAGTGTTTAAATATGGCATTCCTTTTTGAAAAGGCTGACACTGCCTTCCATAGAAATTGATCACTTTGATTAAGCATAACAGATTTTGGACAAGTGAAAACGTTTTGATGAATGCTTCCCAGAAGGAACATGGGGACAGAGAGGCAGTTTAAGGGAAGCTGTGAGAGAAACTCAGACTGAAAGGAAGGACACCGGGCCTGAGCCAAGCCCGAGTTACTGCTTTTAACATGTGCCTGGAAATGTATATATGTGAGTATAAGAGGGAAATGAGCCAGAACAAATAAAATTGCAAAGTAAATGCTAAACATGTTTTTCTTCCCCATCTCATGGGAGAATAAATATTTTATCCTGCTATAGATCTATTATTTATCTTCTTCATACCACATCCAATTGGGAAGTAAAACTGCTAAGACTTAATGTCAAGGTTTAAGGGAACTGTTTCATTTTGAGTTCAAATGCTACACTTTGGCAGTAGAACATCTGCTTCAAATGTTTCAAAGACTCTTGACATTTACAACACCATGCCCCAAAAAAATCAAGCAACTGAGAGCATCACTGTGTACATCGTAAAACTAAACATTCTTTGCAGTGTGCCCCTTGCACACTCTATGTTGTCTTGGTGCAGAATATAATGTACCATTCTGCACTAAGAATTTTATTTCAACAATGTAATAATAACACACTTTTTATTAGGGAGATAAAAATATCCCTCATTTCTTAGTATAAATAAAGATGACAGATTATACAAAAGAGAGAAAGAAAATAGAGGGGGGAAAAATGAAAAAAAGAGGTTTACAAGAACCACAATCTGCTTTCAGTGTCACCCTACAGCACTTTCATTGTGTGTCACTATTTGTCGGGAGTTCACAGCTGTAATTTTTCCACAGTGAACACTAGTTTTATAAAGCATTAAAAATCATGTCTTTTCATACATCTTATGGGTGTTTCTGAGATTACAAAATAAATAAAAAGAATGGAATTTTCTCATTGCAATAATTTTCTTATTTGCCTGCAAGCGACCTTAGAACTCATAAATTTAAAAACTGTAGAAATATATTTTAATTGAATCTCTTATATAAAAAAAGCAGCCAAAGACACTTAGCATCAAAAGAATGCAGTATCTACTTCAAGGCCAAATTTACTGAATTTGCTTACTCTAAATAATAAAAACCATCATGAGAAAATTCTTTGTCTTTAAAGGATAACAAATACAAATCACATGTCAAAATGATAACTAAAAAACAATCCCTAATGTGACAAAATAAGCAAAAGAACCAAGTCCTACTCGAATTTACATGTCCCATATGGAGTGGGTGGGTCAATACTAGGTATATACCTCATTTCATGAGAGTAAGATTGAAAAGCATCTTTCTATGATTGACTGCTCAGTGGTCCCAATAAATGTTTAATTTACATTCAACAGAGGCTATGCGAAATAGCAAAATTGTGAGTCCCACCTAATTTTTATTTATCCATCAACTCCCTATGAAAATCCTCAATCCAAACTGACACCCCATGTCAAAAAACAGTGCAAAAGATTTTCTGGGCTAATCATCATTTGTAGAAACATATTCCTTAAAACCATGGCAAGATGAAAAATATACATCCGTGAATATGGTCTTTGGACTTAAGTCATTCATTGTGTCCTTTGTGGACAAATGGAAGACATGAAGTGCTACAAAGATCTTAAAAGCAGGCAGCTCTTCCCTGACAGGATGGTAGTGGGTCATATTAAGGGTGCAGAGTGAGGAAGATGCACATATGTCAAAGGAAAATGCTTCCATTGCCTAGAGAAGAGTGACCCACAATTATACTAGCATTGACACATTATCTTTAGAGTAAGAGTTGCTGCAAAAGACTGTAAGACTGGTATACCTGGCCCAGGCTTTAGCTTTCCAGGAAGAAAAAACAAGCTCAAAAGGGTATATGCATAGAAAGTTCAAGTCAGCACTAAATTAGGACTCATGTTATGCAACCAAATAAAGTGGGAAATTTTTCACACACTCAGGCAAAGTCATAGCAGGGAAAAAGATGCTGATCAGGATGTGAATGATGCCAAGTCACTCTTCCAGAGAACTCTGCAAAAACGACTTCATAAGAAGGATTCCAGTTTTAAAACACAGATGTTACCAAAAGAGGCTAAAAAGAAGAGTTAAAGTTGTTGATTTAAAGGAAGCTCTCTAGACTGAAGTATCCTGCCAGTGTACTCAAAGTATTATAGTATGCCAAATACAACTTTGTTTCTTCTAGTGTTCAAATGCACAGGTTATTCTGGTTCTGCTGTCTATGTACCACTTTGTGAGATGTAGACACGACTGAGTATGATATGTACAACAGCAGATTCCAATCCAGTATTTGGTAATAAAGATAAATACAGGGCAGTAACAACCATTTATGTCTCTCCAGCACAAAATGAACTACAGAAATACACTTGCTTTAAACTTCAGAGACATTGTGCAGCAATTAATCCCATCTGTATAAAAAACAAATGGAAAGTGTAATCTAAAATAGTCTTATTTGTCCTTTTTATTTTTTTATTTTAAGATTGGAAATGCCAAATTTAAGCAAAATTCACAGTAACTTTTATCAGTCATTACTCAGGTTGACATTTTGGGTCTATGCCAAACTGTAAAACCAGAGATACCACATCTAAGTAAGATGTGACACTTTTCATATATCTAAGCAAATGACACAGTAAAGGAAAGAGATGTTGACCAGGTTGTAAATGAAGCTGAGTCATCCTTCCAGAGAACTCCAAACACCACTTTGTAAATCTAACTACTCCAAAAACTCCAGCATAAACTATGTTCTATTTGAGCTAAGAATCTCAATAATGTATCATATGATCAGATCGACTTTCTACAAGAGATGAATATACATCAGCTAAGAACGATACAGAAGCAAAATCAGAACAGCTTGTGACAAGTGGTTCTTGGGAGCAAGCAGGTGGATTATGGTTACCACAGCAAAATGTGAACCTCCACTTACTTAGGTCTAAATTTATTTTGTCCTTTTTCCTGTAACTAAAGAACTATAACCAGGAGAAATGAAAGATAGTGCAGTTACAGAACAAACTGGAGATTAAATACAGAGACCCTGAGCTAGCTTTCAGGACAAATACTGACTGTAGTCTTGCTGCCACTACAGAAACATTCCCTAGTGATACAGCAATACCAAAAATTACAGCAACCTGTCTTAAAATCCAAAAATAGTCAGTACAATGATCCTGTGGAAAGGAAAATGTCTTTGGCCTTAGAAACAAGGGTCACTTCTTTGTTGGTAAGTACTATTTAACTTCACATAGATTTTTCTTTCATGTGGGTTTACTGATATTGGAATATTTTCAGGTGAATCTGTGTGAACAGTTTCTAGAGCTTTGCAAACTTGTGATTAATTTAGTTGGACACCATCTAACTGGCTTATATTTTGAGTATTCATATTGTGTTTGAAACAAAATGTGATTTCTTTGCTTCTACGAATTCCTTCAAAAACACAACTTTAGATCTTTACTGAATTCTTACGCATTTTATCTGTCTTAACGAGTGTGAATCCCACCCCAGCATCTAGAGTAAAAAAAACACTTAACTAAATTCTTAGATCTATTTCTGTTCTGTGCAATACTTAAACCAAAGTAGGTCTCTTCCAGCTGAAAATACTTCAAGTCTCATTGTCTTCAGTAAGAATTTATGTGAATCAATTTAAGTACGTCCATAAGTTTAGATGCAAAAGGATGCTTTTATAAATCACTGTTGATTGTACCTTTTCAACCACCAACTTATTGCAAAAACATCTTCCTTTATATCTTTACACCATCAGTTTTTGTAACATCTCTATGTGCTGAGTGCAGGGAATACAGTCCTTATGTCCTTAACTTGTTGAGTGACTTAGAAAAAGAGGCCAGAAGTAATTTTTTTCTGTTCATAAACTTAATAAACTAAACGATTTTTGCCAGTTACTCATTTTCAGAGTCACATGGCCAAAATCTGTAGTTCTTGAAAACATACTCTCACTAAGAGTAGTACTCTTAGAAGTGCTCATACAGGTGCACAAACTAACTCCAGTGGAAGAAAAAGCACATCTCTGCCAGTGTTACACTCAACTTTTGGTAAACCAAGCAAACATGCACATGGATAACCTTATCCACATGTTAAAACTTCTCAGTATTAGGGCAGTACACCACAAGTGCAAACATAAGAATATTAATATTGCCACAACTGATGTATGCACAATTCCAGGGCTGACACCACCAACCAGACACCTAGCACATGGGTAAAGGACTTCCAGAAAAGTTTGCACTACTTTGAACAAAGTCAGTCTCACTTAAGAACCAAGCAGTATCGAAACAATCAAGGACCAAAGAACTTTTGGTTAGCACTGTTTTAGAAAAAGATATTAGACTTGAAAATTGATTTTAAATGAAAAAAATATATAAATCATAATCAAAAATCTAGGAATTTTATAGTTTTCAAATAACTTTTGATAAATACCAGTACCATGCAATACTTCTTTTTTTATTAGCCATACACACAAACAGATACCATGTCTTATAAAAAACTGTACTATCAATGCCTTGCAGGACTTCAGTAACCTTGCTTCAAAACTCATTTTTCTGAAGTCTGTAATCCAGCCATGAAAAAATATACTCCAGGCTGAAACCCCTCATTCAGAAGTTTTAGTCCACAAGCGTTCTTTCAGTTTAATTTGGTTCAAATTAGTCTTTTCAAGTTGAAAAATTGACAAACAAAAGCTCTATGGTTTTTCTTTTCAGAAAAATATTCTTGTTTCTAAAAAATAGCTTTGAATTTCCCTATTCTATTCGACTTGTGAATGAATAGAACAAAATTTAATGTGAAGTTCTAGGTTGATTTACCCCTCAAGCTCTATCTGTGAAATGAAACCATTCTATAGAAGTCAATGACAAATTCAGTCTACGCATATTTGTTGATTAAGAAACTAACACTGTTGAAAATACATAACTGCTACTCTTCTATAAAGATGCCCAACATTGTTCAGTGTGTATAGATACATTATTCCAACAACATTTCTCATTTTCTCCAGCTATGTACTTCTCTTTACCTCAGCAGTCTTGTCCATTTTCTACTCCAATTTAAATAGACAGTAGTTGTTTCTGTCCGGACATCACATCCACATATCCCTCTGCCATATTGTATGTAGTCAGTCTACAAGTCCACTATAGAAATACATAGTGTCTGAAACCATTATTTTACTCTGAGATATAATGAAAAATTAGTTTTGAAGACTTAAGAGAAAAGGCCACACAAGGCTTACTTTTTGTTAAGTGATCAAATTAAGTCTTTACAACTTGCAGTCCTGATCCACCTAGACAGAGAATTTTCTTACAACTCTTATGTAATACAAGAATCATACCTGAAGTTAGGGAAGTCATTATTCTGTACTTGACACACAGTTCTGACTAAGCACCCCAGGTTTACTGCATGGAATGTTCCAGCTGGCAGATGCTATCATGCTCTAAAGTATTAACCAATGAGCCTCCTTCTTTTGCCAGTTAAAAAAATTAGTATGTACTATATATCATACAGAAACAACCTTTTCCTTCAGAAATCTCATGGTTGGGAATCTATCAGTACTGCTTAACTTCAACTGCTCTTTTTACTTTTACATATATAGTTAATAAAACTTGAGGAAGCACCTGTTTCCAGTGGGATCCATCTGATATACTAGTTTTTGATTCCTGGCATTTAAAGAAAAAGCTTGAGTATTTGCGGCACTTTCATAGTCCCAGCTTTCTTCCCACTGGTATACATATTATAATTCAGAACCATTTAAATTACTACCTGCAAGAACAATCGAAAGTTAAATAATGAAAGACATAGCAAAACCATAAATGATTCAAGAGACCTTTCATGCATGAACGAATTCTTTTTCTGTGTACAGAGGGTTTGATTTTCTGATTATTCTGTTAAAAATGGCACTCTTGTAGTTCAGATTTGCCTATTCTTTCTTTCTTTCTTTTTGATGGTTTTTTTTCCTTCATTCTCTATTTATCCAAAAAAACAACTGTGTTACGAAACACATTTAAAAACAGAGAAAGTTATTTATTTGTTCATGTCTTCCAGAAGAGCCTTTAAGTCTTCCTCCAGTGAGTAAGAACTACTCATCACTTACACTTTCCATGATTTTGCTTGTGTTTCAGTATTTCATTCCAACTACGCTTGCCCCAGTTCAGGTCTAGTTTTATGAATATAAGAAAGAATTCATCTCCATCAACTGTCACATATACTACTTGAGGAGAAATGAGCCTGACTTAGCCTTGCTCCTCAAGGAGCCTACAAAGCAAAGGAACTTTCAAGCAAATTTTTCTTTACGTGCAGTTCTGGTTTAGACATGACTATAAATAGTCAACAATATGGTTTTACAAGTATCCTTCAAAGCACAACTTGCGAGCCTCATTTCCCAGTTCTTTCTTTTAACAAGGCAGTGTTCGTCTTGCAGTATATATCCCTCAATATCTTAAGTTAGTAGTGTAACAGGAGATATTACATAACCATCACTCTACTAAAGCAAAAGAACGTCAAAAGTAGAGAGACAGCAACACTTCATCTGAAATGGAACAAGGTATTGGACAAGGTATGGCAGGGGAAAAAGAAATTTTTTAAGTTTCATCCATACATGCAAGCAGCAGTTTTAAAAACTTATTTTAGACTCACATACCTGCTTCAAGGTTCCAATTGGCTACATATCAGATGTTCACTAACCACTTCTTACTCATGTCCTGGTATGTCAATGGGATAAGAAAATAATTCCCAAACAAGCAGTTGGGGATTTGTTCTATTTGTCCTAATTATGCACAGGCTTTGGAGAAAATATTTTGGCAATACCTAAAAGAGTATAAATATTTTAAGGTTGCTCTAACCAATAAAATTATGTCTTTTGCTTGATTTTATTTCTCACAAAAAAACTGCAGCTGCCTAATTTTATGTCCATTATGCACCTCCATAGCACTCTGTCCATTTTTTTTTTCTTTGGAATAACAGCAATATGGGATAAGTGAAAGGAACCAAGGCAATAAGAGGTATCGTACACGCTTTATCTACTTCAGATGTGTAAATCTCATCCCTTTTCTATTCATTTGCTCCTTCCTGTACACCTGGATCACATTACCTTCATTATCATTGTTATATGTTCCCATTATCCAATAAACAGAAATGAAAGTGCCAAATTCTTCAGTTTGATGAGCTCATCAAAGGTCATCTGAGAAACTGGATATACTTCCTTCCACTTACAGATATTTCTTGCTTTCTACTTGCATTTTTTAGAATAACAAAAAGTCCCTTTCTCATAGCCAATCTTCATTGTTTCGTAAGCCTGTTTTATGTAGCTTTAATTAATACTACTGCAAGTTCTCAAAAGCATTAATCATTAATTCCTCTGTTTTCCTAGTTTTTATAAATACGCAGATTTTTGCAGAATGCCATAGAAACCTGGCAAATCACAGCAATACAATTTCTTACTTTAAAACTTATCCATAATGATGAAAGGAATCATGCACTTAGTCAAATGCCTGAGAAAATATTTTAGTCTGATGAGAGGAGAAAAAGGAACTGACTTGTAAGTCCAGATGCTAGAATTCCATAACAAAGAATAAGTTTCCTAGCACTAGCCTACAATTCAGTTCCTTAACAAAATAAATATAAGTTGAAGTAGTTTAGGTATTCTTTTTTGTTATACTGATAAACTGCAGTAACTCCAGATACTTGGTTGCAATTTTATTGAGGAAAAAGTAAGAATGTATTAAACAAAGAAACAAGAGAATAAGTCAAATTTGAATGAAAAAAGGCCTAATTTGATCAAAGCTATGAAAACACTTTTGTTTTGACTACATATAGGAGCACACAGCTCTCTTCGTAGCACAAAAGGTGCTTCTGCTTAAACAGTGCAGCATCAATGATTACGTCAGTTAGTTAAATTTAGGGTTTTTCTTTATCAGCTCTTTTATTTTGGTAGCAACAAAGTTGACTGAGCAAAATTACATCCTTCTTGCACATCAAAATGAAAGCCTAAGTTTTCAATCTACATAAATGTCCATACTGCAAACCATTGCGTAAAATGATGTTCCTCTTTTAAACCACAAGTAATCTGAGTTGGCAATTCTTAGTTGCTCTCCACTGCGTGTCCCTATGTTTCCTTCTGGTCAACATGTTGAATATCAGCATATTGCCCCTCCAAAAGAAATCTGTTACACCTTCTCATATAACACTTGAAGGAGAGTCTGAGGCAGAATTATCTAACGCAATGCATCCTTAAAACACAAAATCACTTACAAGAATACATAGAAAAGAAAACTCTTCAGATGAAAAATCGGTATGTCTCTTGATGCAAACTGGTCATGGTATGTACCATGCCTCTAAATCAAATTAGCAAATTTAACAAACAACAGTTGGCAGGAAATGCACAGTACTCTTGCCCCTAGGCTGCTGTCCTGTAAAATAAAACAGTGATTTATTAAATATATTTAACATACATGAGAGCAGTCATAACAGCCCTGCACAGGTTCAATTCACTTTTTTGGAAGAGATTGTTTGCTCTTTGGGTATAAAGTACTGTCCATAGAAGATGAACACACAACTACACAGTTCCTAAGCCTGGATAATTTATTAAGGAACAGAAAATACACCCACTAAGAACTATTATTGAACAACCAGAGCAATCAAAGAACATCAACAGTGCAGGTTACAGTTGCTTGTTCTGTCTTCACTATTCCATTAAGTCACTATTGCCTTAATTCACCAAGTTACTTAAGCATATATCTAATTTTATGAACATGAATAATCCCCTGAAGTCAAATGACTATTCACTCAATTAAAGTTAGACATATGCTTAGGTACCTTGATGAATTGAAGCCTGTAATTGCCTGCAGTTGTTTCTGCCAATTTTGCTGCAAATAAAACCCCAGAGTTTTGCCAATGAAAATGTGATACTATAATGCTTTTATCACTGAAGAAATTAATTTTATTTAACATGTTTTTCTTTTAAGTCTGTTTTTCCACCCATGGTTCTAGGTAAAGAGGTCATCAAAGTAGATACAACAAAGAAAATTGCATTTCAAATGTAAAATAAGTATGAGCGTTTGGTTTCTCTTCTGTTAATTTCTAGAAAAAAAATCTGCTGAAGTATGAAGTATAAATCTTGGAAAAGACATAGGAGACTGGCTCTTTCAAGTAGTTTATATTGAATTCATTGGCCAGAGTCAAACTGAAGAGCATGATGATGAATGGAATGAATACGAAGAGGAGTTTCACTTCAGAAGTTTTCCAAGATAAGAAGTTCTGCAGTTCTTGAAAGAATTAGGGTCCTGGTCTTACTGCACTACCCCATGAATTCTAAGGGAAGATTTACATTAAATTTTGAGAGGTGGATTAAACTTTTACTTCTCACAAACTATCATCTTCCCCTTGTTTTGAAAAAGACCCCCACATACTTGGCAATACCTGTTTAAAGTAGTTATTTTTCAATGGTTCCTAAAAGATAGGATTAGGAATAAAAGTGAAAGTGAAGGAATATCATGAAAAGAAATATCTCTGTGTATAAACAGAATGAAATCTTTGTAAAGTATGTTCTTTAGGTCTATTAAGACCTTTACAAACATATTATTAAAAACACGGCAACTCCAAACAATTTATAACACCACAACTCACAGCCTTCCTGCCTGATCTAAGGCTAAGTCAGAAAACGGCTGCTCTTCAGTGGCTACAGCTTAACTAATTTGCACAAGAAAGACATAATTATCAGTGGTCAAAAGGTGAGAAGCCAACATAGTTTGTTATCTGATCTAAAAAGTCAGTATTCAAAAATTTGCCAACAGCAGATTTAGCTGGCATAGCGATACTGTTAGTGATAGAGAACTGCATAGATAAGTTGTTAAAAATGCCCAAAAAGTATAAATAAAAAAGGTTAAACTGAGAAGAGTTTGAGGGATTCCTATCCCTTATTTTCTGGAAAACATCCTTTAATAACACCTATACTAGACTCACAGCTCTAAACTATAAACACACATGGCAGCAGTAGCCTACAAATTTCTTCCCTCTTCTGACATTTTTGATTAAAGGAATTGTAAAGGCTTTTCAATTCTTCATAACAAATTATTTGGACATAGGCTTTTTGCTTTTCTCCCTGCAAGTCCTAGCATTTCCTTAAATAAAGACAACATGGGTATAGCCCACATTTGCCCACAAGCCTTAAAAACTGGTAAAGTACATGCAGAAGGTAACTAGTTCTACTTCCGGATTTATATCCAAGGGTTCTGAATAAAATTCACATTTGTATATAAATCATGCATCCTGCTCCCACCAAGATTATCCAGGAAAATAACTATCAACTTCAAAAATAATAGAAATAGCTACAAAAATCACACTATGGAGCATTTAAAATTTTGTTTGAAAGAGAAAAAAAAGGCAACCTGGCACTGACCATATATATGAAAAGGAATGACTACTACTTCCTTCAAACTGTTGTCTCAAGAATTCACAATCAGAATTCAAGCCCTGTTCCTGGATCACACAGGAGAAATGGGAACATGCAATCAAAGTTTGGAGATACATGTACTTATAAAATGAATACAATAGGGGGAAAAAAAAGTGTGGTGAAGAACTAATCTGTAGTAGCTTAACCTGTTTACCCCTCCAAGATTACCTAGAAGAGGTAAGTGTGTTTCTTATTAATCTAACGTAAGTATGACTTCACCAAGTGGACATGTCAAACTGTGTTCAATGCTCCTGAGAATTCCCTTCCACAGCAAGTCCTGCTATATGCAGCAACGTAACACACAAAGTATTTCTCATGGCAACATACGGACACTTAATTGTTACCATTTTGGGTTAACATTCTTAAAATACCTCTTGGAATGATTACTGGAAAAATCTGTTTGTTTCACTGAATTAAAAAACCTATAAAGAAATACCTATCATTTTGTTGTAACTACATTAACTCACAGTTTACCCTTGAGAAAACAAAAGAGGAAACTAACCTGATTTTCCACTTTAAACTATGTTCTCTGAGCAACTTTAGTGTTAAAATTTCTGCTAAGACTATCACTGCTTCCAATTTTCCCCTGAAGCTATGACTGTTCTTGACCACAGTTTGTTAGAGTGATAAACTTTTAAGAAAATGCCACAAACAAATCCAAACAAAACAAGCATGCACCTGCTCCCATACTTAATTTTTCTCTGCATTTGGTGAGGTTGTCGAGTCCTCTTGTTAAATAATAGCTTGAATTACATCCTGGTTTAAAAAAAAAAATATCCACAAATAGTTCCTTAAAAATCTCTAGCCTTTTCTTTCAAAAGTTTTATAACTAAACAGGGTTCAGCTCCCGCAATAACTCTACAGATTGTTTCCACCCACACAAAAAAAAAGCGGCCTACTTACTGCACGATTTATACTCAAAATGTGTAACACTATTTTCTAACTGAAAACAGAATCAATTGTGAGAACTGTAGAGTTCATACTAACCTAGAGAAAATAAAATCTAATACATCTTGTTCAAACAGTAAGTGAAATCAGGAAAGCTCACAAGAAGCAGGAGGGGAAGTTCAACCTCAGCTGAACTGCTGCAAATGGCAAAAGTAAATTTAGGGCCTTCATGGGGGTGAGAGCAGAGAAGGATGTGAGGGCTGAAATCCTGCAGCAATTTTACAATTGCTTTTTACAAATCATTCATTTCCAGATGACGAAAAACAACTTTGTAGACAAGGCAAGAACAGCTGAAGAGGAATAAAAAGACACCTTCCCTACAAATTCATCATCTTTTCATTTCTAATTGCCCTCATTACTGAAATTCGCAGAAACAGTAAGAACACGTAAAGGAGAACATAAAGCATTTTAAACCCCTTCCTACTAGCCCATCCATAATCAGAGACAAAATCACCTTATTTGGAATATATTTTTCTTTATTCTGAAATATATTCATTAACACATGAGTTCCAGAATCTACATTATTTCAGCTCACCCCCATGCCCACACAAACAGAGCCCCAAGCAAATAAATACTTTTCCTGTTTACGTAAAAAAATTATGCAGGATTTCCTGAGAACATGATTTTCAAATTAGGGACAAACGAAACTGAAGATTCTGTGTTTCCTTTACCACAGGAAATGTAGTGGATTTGGTTTTAAACTCAATTTATATATCAATTAAAAAGCTGGAAGTTCTTATCTGTGACTGAGTTGTGGCAACTTTTGAAAGTTGAGGAAAATAATGCTCTAACAAGTATTTAGCTGTTGAAAATATCTTTTAGAAATGTTAAATTTAATAACTCTCCAGTGCATGTCTGGGATTTCTTTGTAATCTTCTTGAGCAATGTGTAATATTTTGGCAAAGTCCCAGACCCTCTCAGTTAGCAGTAGTAGAGAAAAGGAAAGGTTTTTAAGTGAATTTGTTGTCTCTCTTTTTTAAAAGTTTTAGAAACTTTAAACATAAAAGAAATCTTGCTTTTTACATTATCTTCACCCTGTTGCTGCATTCCAAAAATTTAGTGCAGATTTGCATGTGCTCCATATGTATCTTTCCAAATCTGCCCTACCTGGCCTGAGCAATTACTGTGCATGTGCTGACCAGCTGTGAAGAAAGAGAGAGGTGGGGGGAAGGGGAAAGGGGAAACAACTGAGCTGTGGACTTGGAAAGCCAAGAGCTGAATTTCCTGGCTTACCCTGTGGCCCAGTTAATGTCTTCAGTCAGGTGACCAAAAGAGGCAAGTAAATTACGCAGGAGCAGGCACTGGATGTCAAACAATAGATTATAGCCACACAATATTCCAATTTCCTTTTCTAATCACTGTAGCCTCAAAGTGTTTGAGTTACATTCTAGCTTGGCAAATTTTCATGGTTGCTTCTCCACACACTTGATTTCCAAGAGAACTGAGCATGATGCTGTAGTCTATATAATCCTTCTCATTCTAGGAACTTGGTATTCTTAATTTTATTGACAGAAAGGGCAATACTGGCCTCAGAATGTTTCCCTTACTACTTACATGTGATTTGATGTGATACAGCTCAATGCAGTACAATATCATTTGATTAAATCCCAGTTATATATAGCTGCATGAACAATGACCAAGAATTTGATTTCTTGTAAAGTAAATTTTCTACATACTGAGAAGAGGCTTTTACAATCATTCCACTAGTTTTTAATGCTTAACTTGCATTTGCAGCAAGATATGTTCTGTTAGTGAATATCAAATACTGGTGTCGTGGATGTTACAAATATCTAGCTTGTCTGAGTTTATTAATAGTTTTTAGTACTCATATTAGAAGAAAACAGAGAACTGGAATGATGAAAAATAAATTCTTAACGTTTACAACTCTAATTATCACATCCTTTTTCCTCTAATACATTTTCACAATTTTATTTTCTATTGCTGATATTCATAAAGTATGGACCCAGAAATACATTGAAAATAATGGCTATGATACAAATTGCTGTCAAGCAGGAAAGCCTAGTCCAAATGGCATGCAGATATTCTTGTCTCTCATCCTTTTTCTGGTTACTTGCTTGAAGTCTTACCTGGTATTTTAAAAGTCCTCTCATATGCATGGGCAGTGTTTAATTTCTGATTTGATGCTTCCCAGCTATAGAAGATACATAGCTCATCAGCTCAAAAAAAACAGCTGTCTGCAATATGGGTTCAGCTATTCCCCTATTCTGTTATACTTCAAATATTTTTTTTTAAAATGCTGTGCTAATCCCTCAACAGTAAAAAAGCAGCACTATATTAATTCACATGTGGCAAACACAGCATCTTCCCTGCCTCAGCTGAAACTGCCATCACACCATTACTCAACCACCAACTGCTGCCAGTTCCACTGCAGCCACTTTCACAATGGTTCCGGAGACATTCAGTCTGCGGCATTTCTAATTCTCATTACAACTCTTTTACATATATGTTTTAAGACATTCTTGGAGTGCGACATCAGAACAACTACAATGGATTTGAACAGCATTTTAAATTTAGCAGATTCTAGGTTTGTCTCCTAGTGGCCTTTCAGACGTTAAAGGTCTGCTTATCCACTGGAAGTCATGGGTGTAGAGCTTGGAAGCAATGTTATCAGAAATGGTTTTGGGGTAGGGATATCAAGGGGAGCATCTCCTGATGGAATTACAGCAGATGGTACAGTGAATGATTACATTATGCCAAGCCACATACTCAGAATCACTCAGATCTCCCAAAAATCATAAAGCTGGCTTAAAAGCCATGAGACGGTCTAAAAGAGAAACTATCAGCATTTTTTGCTTTCAGCATTTTTGGAGCTTCAGGGAGAAGCCGCCTTTCCTTCCAAGTCCTGATGAGTTGATACATTACTGATGAGTCTGGTGAGTCTGATATACATTACTAAAAAAATACCATTTCCATCCGGACAGTAAACTCTCACTAACTCAAGGACAGGGTCTTGATTTCCTCAAGGAACTGAAATCAAAGATGCAAAAACCAAATAACTGAGTAAGCTTTTATTAAAATGGAGGACAGACAAAGTCTAGCATGCTGCCAAGTCAGCTTGGGTAATTATGCAAAGGAGTCAGCTGTCTTCCTTCTTTTTCCACCAAAGCAATTTTTGGAACTCATAATATGGGGGTAAAAAAGGGAGGGGTGGAATCAGAAGACTTGTACATGAATATAGAAGACATAATTTCTTTACAACTGTCATTATTATTATTATTATTATTATGCCATTCATAATTTTCAGGGCCTGGTACACTAATTTGATGTTATACAAGGAGATAATCAGTATGTCTGTCAATATTTAAATATTGGAACTTCATTTTCACAAAGTTTTATTTCATAGTAAACTTGCTGTCTACCCAGTGTTTCTTTGCATAAATTCTTCACATTAAGGATTAGTATTTTACATAAAACCTGGAACTGGCACATTCATCAAGAGGATATTGTTTAACTTCTGTCTCCAAGTGAAATTCATAAACCATAACACAGAAATTAATCAACAGGTCTTACATGTCCTTGAAGCCATACTAAACTTGCACTTCCAAAGGATTCAATTGGATTTGGGTGACTAAGTCTGCATATCTAAGATGCTGGGCTCAGTAATCAATTTGGGTGACCAAGTTTGGGTGTCTAACATTCTCAGCACAGTAATCAATGCCATCTGAAACTAACTCATGACCCTCTTGAATCCTACGAACATCCACAATCTCCAAGAGCAACCTATCTGCCTACTGTTTACAGTATGCAATGTGTAACTATTTTAGGTGCTTGGTATTTGCATTAAAAGAATGCCTACTGACTCTATTCAGCACTACACAATCTATACTCAGTGAATTCATTAGAAAAGGTACAGTAGCACACCAACATGGCAACATACAATGAAACCTGAGCTAGATTATGAAAATGCTGTGTTGAGAGCATACTTCTGAAAACACAGTGCTTTCAAGTGTCACTATCTGCAAGGATTTTTTTTTCTAGAATCCTTGCAGTAGAGTCTGAGGAAGCTACACACTAGCATCTTGGGGACAGAAGTGAGATACTAGAGATCAGAAATATGCAAACACAGTGATTGAATTTAAAAAAAAAAATAAAACCAAGCAAATTATATGTCAGCACTTCCCTCCCAGAAGGACGTGTACATTCCCCACCAAACAACCTGAGGAAGGGTAATTGCCAATATTGTCTTCCAAAGTGCAAATACCTTGACTGAGGTGTCTGTCTCTGCAAACCAGACTACAGGGAAGGGCAGCAAAATTTAAGACCACATGAGAAAACAAATTATCAACTGGTTGGATATCACTCAAAGGGATTATGAACTGTTTGTCAGTGTGAAAAAATACTATCAACTATTCATGGATCATTTCAGTATTCTCATTAAAAACACAGATATTGAGAGAGGAAAGGACATACATCAAACTTGAAGATCCACAAAACTAGAAGAAACTGCAAGTACTGGACAGACTAGATAGAACTGAAAATGTTTGCAGCTAACTGGGAGATGAAACCTGAAAGCAGAACATAAAATTCAACAATGAAGACTAGCTGGGAGGTTCTACAATTAGGTATGAGTAATTCACTGACATGAATAATTTGCATGCAAAAGAAAAGGATCCAGAATTTACATGTTTCACAAACTGAATATTAATTCAACAAAGGCTCCTTTGCAACAGCAAGGTCATACTAAAGTGGTATTTGAGATCATCAACAGAACCCACAAGATTCACAAAATATTCTTTCTGTTGTACTTCAAGCTGATAAAACTGGAACTGTAGTAATGTACTGCATTCAGTTCTGGATGCCACAAAACTGACATGTTCCAAAAGGAAAGTACAGAGAATAACAGTAAGTTCTAAAAAGTGTGATCTCAGGGGAAAGACTATGCAAGCTGAGAACATTTAGCCTAGAGAAGTCTGAGACATACCAGCCCATGAGATTATAAAAGACTACTGAAAAGAGGAAGGAATCTGTCTTCTCCATTGGAAAGCTTTTCTTAATGTCTGATCTGAATATTCCTAGCATATATTGCCTTGTGTGCCACTGAGATAATGAACAGTGAAGCACCAGAATGAACTGCCTGAGGGGTTGTGGAGTCCCAGAACAAGTCAGGCAAATATCTGTGTAAAACAATACTGTTAAAGATGATCTTACAGAGAGAAGGGATAGGGCCATCCAAGACTGTTTATGATTGTTCCCTGCTTGTAGCATTGAAATTAGCTCCTGTACATTGCACTGTTCAATGCCATGCAGTCACAGCCTGCAAGACACAAATAATCTCTTTTCAACATCGTATGAACAGCCTACTATTTAAATAGAGACCAAACAGGAGAAAAGTAGAAGGAACAGGTTAGCTCTTTTAAAGATGAAGCAGGGGCATGCAAAAGTGCCCTACTCAAATCCCAGAAACAGTAATCAAATCTCAAAACATATATAGAAATGTGATAAAAAACACAGCAGCACAAATTCTGGAAGTAACTCCCACTCTGTTACTTGCTGCAGTCTGGAACTTGTGATTTCAAGAAACTGCTCTACCTTGTATTAAAAATGGATTGGGAGCACTCACCCAAAAATCAGCGTCATATGAAATGAGGTTGCAACTAACACCCAAACCAGAAATAACACAGCTATTTTGCAAGCAAACACAGACTACATTTCTTTGTTTCAGTCCAATGTCTTGACTACAAACCGTTTATTTTATCTTTTTTTAATGTGACAAAGGCTTACATGACACAAGTTTGAAGAAGCTTGCACAAGATGTACAGGAAACCACTATAAAAACGACTGGCATTCTCAGTTGCTCTCAGCACCTGGTACTTGAAAAAAGAAACTATTTAACTGTTTTCTCATCATCATTATTACTCAAAACTGTTAAATGGCAGGAAATAAATTACTTAAGAATCTCCAAGGAGTTTGAAAAGGTAACAGTGAAAAGATAGCATAATTATGCAGGAGTGCTAAGAGGTTTCACTAATAACATTCTCTTAAATGAGCTACCTGATCAGACTCTTAATACAAATATACATACTATTGCTGCCCATGGCCTTCCTCATCATTCATGGATTAAATACATCATTAAACACTGTAGATATTAAACAAATCTCACATTGTTTCCTCATTTCAGCAGTCGTGTGATGGTCATTTATATTTCCCACTTATCTCTCAACCTTGACAAAGTGGTGAAAGTCAACTGGGTATGTAAAAATGGGCAACATCACGAAAAAAGTGAAATCATAGAATTACTTCAAGACATTCAATCCTATATTTGAAATCCTCAAATAAAATACTGTAAGCTTGTACACAAGAGGAAAAAATTATTCTTGGTTTTGTGGAAGCACTAAAATAAGACTCAGGGTCCATTGTTCTAAGCCTGAAGCCAAATTAAAATGCAGTCTCTGCCCCAATGAGCTAAGTTAATAACTTGTGTATACTGCAAAAGCCTTTGTTGCATTGTTACAACTATTATTCATGGTCAAAACTCTCTAGACACTACCATAACCACACATGCCAAAGATAAATTTGACAAGGTTAAAAACTTGTCTCTTATTAGAAGAGACATGATCATACAGACTAACATCGGTATTTGTAGTATTGTATATTTCTTGTCTTTATGTTAGGATTTAACTGTTACATAGATTCAAGTAGCTAATGTTTCGCTACTTGAAGTCACAGCAACGGATTATTTGTTTATTATTATGGCATTCCACATGAAGCACAACTAATATTAACTGGCAGCAAGTTAAAGGATAACCTTTTGTCTGCTTTTTACTTTTATCTAGAAAAGAACAGCCTTTCCAACAAGATAATTTAACTTCTACTCATTATCCTGGTAGCTTTCTAAAACATAAAATATAGAAAATATAAAATATGAACTATGAAACACAAGTTGGGTCTTCCATATTGTTACAACTTTTTGAAATCTCTAGCTGCATCTACCTAGAAACACCCAGGAGGAGATAGATGACTAATGATGTAAAATGAACATGCCAAAAATTAAAAGTCCATCAAACCACACAGGGACAGCTTCATTCAAAGTCTGAGTACCTTCAGCTTGCTGTAGCTGACATAAACCAAGAACACAGGCAATTGCTTTCGGTTCTACTACCTCAGACTTAGAGGTCACTCCAGCAGTGACCTCACTTCTGCAGGCTTCACTGGATTTGGAATCATCAGTGTAATTGATGACTAACAACTACTGTGCAAAATGATCCATAGTGAAACAACAAAAAAAAACCAAACCATGGAACACAGACAAAGGAAGAACAAGAACCTTTTAACAGTAAATCTAAAGGAAGCTGCAGCTAGTAAGTAATCAGCAAAGTTTAGGCATAGAACTACATGATGTTCTCCTGCCCTGGCAACAGAACACCTGAGATGAAGGAGACACAACAATGTGTTGCTGTTAAAAAGATAAAGCAAGTTATTCTCAGGTGCCTTAAATGCATGTGAAAGCTCTTCATGTTACTCAGAAACATAAAAAATCCACTTAAGACACGGCTAGATCTGGACACACCACTTGAAGAGGTGATCATAGTGGAAATCATATCAGAGATAAAATCATAAGGATACAAGAGGTTTACAAAACATAACCTTGGGGGAAATAAGAGCACTGTAGATGAGCTATACATATATTTACATATGTAAAAACTTGCTAGATGCAACATAGTAATCAACTGCCATAACACATCACTAACTATATAACCAAAAACCTATCCCTAAATCCAGGTTCTATCTTCCTTATTGAAAATAGAATTATTTCTTTTAGTCCTCTCAGTAGGCATGGAAAACTACATAAACAAGACTGTAGCAAGTATTGCAAAACTTCTACTGAATAGAAATTGGAAAAAACATCTGTCAAAACTATCCTAGATATAAGTGAACAAAGGTGAAGGTGTAGACTGGATAAAACTGGTTGAGGTTCCCTTGGGGATACAGATGTAAGATCAATTTCTCTAGCTTAATTTGTATTAGAAGAGTAAATTCCAGACAGCGAGTACTGTGTGTTTTAGGTGATGGTCAGGAAGTATGATTTTGTCAAAACAGAGAACTACTTTTAAAAAATTTTTCTCACACCTTCACTCTTATCTCTCTCAATACAAATAAATTACTACTTACTAAAAATTTTGGCAATAATAGTGGTTTAATAATAGACAAAGCCTTAGATTACAATTTTTAAGTTTTTTTGTCATCAAATTTTATTAGTGAAAGCACTAGTAAAAATACCTGTTTTAGCATCACGCAACATTATATCTGAATGTAGCAAAGGGCATGAGAAACAACATTAAAAACACTGCATTGTTAAAGCTTATGTTCATAAGCAGATTTAGCATTTAAATCTTCAATACTTTAGAAAGACAACAGGACTGATACTTCTTAAGTTCATAAGTCATTTTTGAAAATAGAAGAAAAGCCCCCTCACTACCGTTCCCATTAAATTTTCAGGAGTGTACTGGAGTACCACAGTTGTGATTCCAGTGGAGCTAAACTTATTGTAGTAGTAAGGCAATATTTTTTGAGAAAACAATATAGCCCATACCAAATTTATTAGCAGACATCAGTGCTTGGAAATTAACTTAATGACCAGGTTTGATGACATGTCATCTCACTGTGAAAAGAAGGGGACATCTGCAAAGTAGCCATCAGGTTGTGCACCAAATCTTTATGAAGCAGTGCTTAATATCAAATATATTTAGAGATACCAAACAAACTTCACAAACTCCACTCACAGATTGACCCACTCTGTGGACATCCTCACTGCAAACTCTCCCATCAAAGAAATGAAAATAGATGTGATTTATATAGCCACTCCATTCATTAAACTAGCTCTGGATAGTCCTGTTTCAGAGTTTCATGGAGATAAAGCACAGACTTCAAACACATGCAGGAAATGTGAGCAGAAATGCAATTCTCATGCTGGGAGAAAGAAGAATGTTGTGATGAGATGTGGGGTACAAGCATTTCTTTAGGGAAGTAAATGCTATGTGAAAGTAAGTGGTTTACATTCTTGAGGACAGTATGCAAAAGAGTGAAACAGCTTTGAACAGCTTTATGTTTCTGGTGGCAGATGGTTCCCTTTTGGCTGAACGGTGGTAAAGGTTCTTAATCAGGTCTATGAATACAATGAACCTTCACATTGCTGGAAGAGAAGCATCACTCCATTAAAAGCAAGTTCATAAGCAAGTGTTAATCCCCATGCAATGTAGCATTTATCATTTTTCATGCAAGTGCTCATTCCAAGAGGATTATCACTTCCCCATCCTGCCCTCTGGCTGACTACACAGGGCAGAGAAATTCTTTATTCCATATGGAAGGGGAAAGGGAGGTTGGAGGAAGCTGTGATCTCCAGCTTCCAGTTTCACTATAGCTGCTCCAAGCTGAAAGTGGGAAAGAGCATAGGCCAATGTTGCAGCAGTTGCTCTTCAATGAGAGTATGGATATGTCTTCCCAGAAGCTGTCTAGCAGTTACTAGCACATGCCATACTATAAAAGTTGGGTGGAGGGAGGCAGGGGGTGAAAGAACGCTTTGCTAATATCAGTCAGTACAGATCCTATCAGCCCACCAAACTGAATGCTCAGATGCACTTCTGACTTGTCTACATACAGGGTATTTTATTTAAGATAAGTTAAAGTGATTCTAAGTCTCTCAGATATTTAAGCATAGTTTTATGGCAAAGATATGTCAGTATATAAATCCACTTGTGTAAGTTTCTGAAATTTGAGCTCTCTTTCCTAATTAGATATGCACTTTTCTAAAGAACTGCTCTTTTAATAACAAAGAGCTTAGAAAAGATCACATTTGGGGTAGAATTATATTAATCACATGATATTTTTGTTTTCCTTTGGGGCATAACGTCCTGACCTCTATACTCATGTCTCTCCTTGCAGAGAGTTACCAACTACATGCAGCTCACCTGGGTGCTCTTATATAACGCATCTACTCATGCATCAATGAATGCTACTGTAAGCAAAAATAGGCAAAGACAGGAGTTCTAGACTAAAAGGTGCATCAAACCCATCACAGAGAAAATTGTAATATTATTTTGCAACATGCCACGCATATATGAAGTCAAAAGCAATGCATATAGAAAAACAGCTAATAATGCTGGTAATTTGTATCCACCATCCTCCATGGCTCTTCAGAAGTAAACGCTGCAACAAGAACTAGATTACATGAATGACATCTAGTGGACATACCTTTCCATAACAACCAACTTCTCCCAAGCAAAACTGACACAAGCTTCACACAGTAAAAACAAGCACCTATTTATGTACATATATATATATGCAGGATGATTATGTCAGGAGTCATTTAGCGATCCTGCTGCACAGAGATTTCTGAGTTCTCTTTTAGACTGTTTAAACATATTTCAGCTTATGAGTGGCTGCACTGTATAGTAATACAATGGCTGTGAAATGTGTTCAGAAAAGGAAAAGCAAAGTTTATTCTTCTGCCTTGGATCCAATAAGCAGATTAGAAGAAAGCAGTGATCCAGCTGCAGTCAATATCTGCTCTACAATCCCACAGATCCTACTTTCATCACTTTCCAACCAGCTACAATTTGAAGAGCCCTCTACTGACCAGGCCTCTGTTAAACTGCTCTTCCTAAGATCTAAATTTGACATGAATATACAAATCCGTAATATTCAGTAACCTTGTAACATGTTTGCTGTAAATAATACCAACTAGATCCCTCACCCTAGGAATGGGCAAATGTGGAGGAAACAGTTAACAGCATACATAAAAGACAAACGTCCACTAAATGACACTGAAGATCAGTACACCTGTATTCCTATCCTAGTTTAATTGGAGTTTTTCTCATGTGTCCACAGACAAGTGACAGAAAAATAATCTTAATGTACATTCAGTTTAAATGAGTGCAAATAAATATGTCAGTACAAACACATGTACAAGCACATATACAAGAATAGTCTGTGACATTTCCCAGGAGGAGATCAAAAATGAGATCGTCTCATTTGTCAACTATCATTCCTTAACAATAATTGTGATTATCCATACCTGTTTTGAAAATTCAAAGTATAAAAGACATTTAAAAATATCTTGCAGGCATTGCTTAAAATGAAAAAGTGCAGGAGGATTTCCTTTAGGAAAAAAAACAGTGTCAGGCTTTCAATTAAAAATGCGTTTTTTTCAATCTGAAAATTCCCTGTGTATAGGTAGAACCTGTCTGTATGCATACAAGGTCAGGTTTTTTAATGGGCTGTCTCTGACAGGAGAGGATATATATGAATGAATTTAAAACTACATCTTGTATCATACACTGAGAGCATATCTAAAACTGCCCAAGGCAAACCTACTGAACTGGTTTCCAGAGAGCTGCTCTTCCAGGAGAGAGGCTTGACAATCCACTGAAGAACAATCCCCACAAAATTATCAGTATAATGTTGCCAAGTTTGAATAACTAGAATTAATTATTCATACATGAGCAGTTTTCTACAGAGATTGCCACAGGTGATTACTATATTTTTTCAATTACTAAAATGGCAAGGAAAAGCATCTGTACTCCAGCACTTCTTACAAAGCAGAGTGCCAACTCTAGTCCTCTATAATCATAACAAAACCAAAACGTCTGTGCCGTCAGTGGTTAATCTAATCATACCATAGTAGGAAACTTCTAAAAAAAAAACTAGTAAGGAAATCTACAAATAGAAACTTGTTCAAAAAGAAAGAAAGGGGAAAAGTCCTGCAAATGATACTCTTGTTTTCTTGTTTTACAGAATCCATTATGACACATGCTTTTGTGCCTTGTAAGATAAAGACATAAAGGAAGCAGATAGTTAAAAAACAAACCTATAGGTAAATAGATCAAGGCCACTAAAGTATTGGGTATTCATCATATGAGTAAAGACATTTATCTTGAGGATGGCCAAACTGTTCTCTAGAAATATTATCCATGTAGTGTGAGAGAACACGTTTTGCTGCTTGAGAATACAAAGTTTCTCTTCAGTTGATCTGTGAATACATTTAATTTTCATGTCGAGTGGTATATATGCTTCATTGCTTAGAAGAAAAATATAGGAAAATGGGCCCCCAAAGCAGTCTAAATAGTCCAGGTGAGTATTATGTAGATAATGTTCACAGAGTAAGAAGGGTCATCTTGCCTTGCCTGAATTTAAAACTTCCCCCTCCCCTCTAAAAAAATCTGTATTTTACTTCTTTCCTGTGCATAAGTTCCACCTTCTCCTAGACTGGGCTAACATAGAGCAGAAAGATTTTCTTCCATTTTGAATTTATTTAAGGACAGTCTCATGTAGAAAACAAAACTTTGCAAATAATCAAAGGTCTATTCTTTGTTGCTTTTGGTTCCAAGATTCATTTACTGCAGAAATATCCAACAAAACAACCTAAAGACAGACACGAAAATGAGTACATATCACCATTCTTGCACAGAATAAGCAGTTTGAAATTTCTGAATGTTTGACATTATTCTGCATCCTCTCTACTGAAAGAAAAAAAAAAAGGAGACAGGTTCTGAGAGATTCTCTAGAGCTGAGTTAGAAAAATTGGTGCACATTGTGCTTTTGTGTGAAAAGCATCTCTGCCAGATGAATCAGGTCAATAATTGAATTTCTCTGTTCCTGTGATCAGACACAAGTGACATGTGTGGGATTTTCTTTGTAAGACTCCTGGACAGTGTGAAATTCAATGACCAAAAAGTATGAGATGCAGATGATAAAAATAATGCAGAGATATTTTATCTGACTGTACTCATCTTCCAAATACCTTGTAGCTTTCACTTCCTTGTGAGCTTATACTTTGATTTTTGTAACACATTTCAACCGACTTTGACACTGAGATATTTTCCTCATACGAAGGAAATTTTATGCCTAGTGCAAATGGAAGTTGATGCTTAAAGAATCTAAGTGATGTTCTAACACAAAAAACCATTAGTGTTGGGTCTGATGAGTTATTGCAATGTATAGGTCAGTCAATAGAAAAGGTAATTGGTCAAAATAATTTCTTTACTGTCTCATATTTTCAACTTCCCTTCAGAATGGCTGTGCCCTTTGCACATTCTGAAAATACAGTGAACTATATTCAAGAAAACCCTGTGAGTGTAAGGAACAAATCTGGAACAAAAATAATATCACATTAATTAGATATCTTCAAGAACTTGGTTTCTCAGTTTTCTAAATAGACTTCAATCACTATGGCCTGAGGTGAAACAGCCCTATACCTTTTGCTGAAAGTTTGCCTCTGAAAGTACTGCCCAGTTGCCCAGGGTGTCTGATGGCAGGATGATAAGCTGCCACAGGAAACATCCTGTAAACATTCCAGTTAGATAGACTTTCTCGGGAGAATGAATTCCAAGTGGGCCAATTGAAAGATGAAAATGTGAATGTCCTGATCTCGTGCATGGTACAGGCAAGAGAGCTACATTGCTGAAACCACTAGAATGAGGGAAGACCTTATCATCCCAAGTGGAAGACAGTAAGAACTTTACTTTTCAGCACAACTATGTAAACCGGATGCTTTTAAGACCTGATTTCCTCTGGATAATCACAGAACAGCTGTTGCTAAACAAGGTGCCTCATTACAGGAACTGTTTTTAAAAAATAGTACTAATTATATTTGAGATACAGCCCAGAACTCAAGGTTTGTGTTTTAACACTTGAAACCAAGCAAACTGGGATCTGATTACATGAACTATCACAGGAGTGACCTATTCAAGCTACATTGCTCTGATTAAACAGCAGATATGCTCAAAATAGGTAATTTCTCATGAAGATTTCAGGACTCAAAAAACTATTTCTGATTTTGGCTGATAAGAATCTAGATTACTTCATCTTTGTGGCACATTGCAAATTTCACCTCCATTGAAAATCTGTGGTAAATCTTTACAGTTAGTTTTACAGGAACCAAAAGACATTAAAATCCTTTCCCTTGGGTTCTGGTAATGAACACACAGAACTGAAAACTCTGACATTTCAGATGATCATGTCACAAAGTCAGCACATTGTCAGCAAATGAGAAAAACCTTAAGAATATGAAAGCCCTTGCACATCAAACTTAACATCTCAGACCAGACCAGAAATAGATTTTCAAAGATGTTAATAGTTTCAGGAAGGAGAAAACCCACCCTCCCATTAATGCTTAATTTTTGTGGTTTTAAATACAAAGAAAAGTCATAAAGGTCAATCTAGAGAACATATCCAGGGACAAATTATGTTGCTAGTTTTTCAGTCAAGAAGCAATAGGGAAATTCAGTGAAATAACAGAGATACAATCAAAGGTAAATTTGACCTTGTAAATAGAAAAAAATAGATCCATTTGCAAAGATATTTTGAACAAATTTATTCAGGTGAAGCTCAGTGACATAAAAGCCACCATAGCATTCAACACAGAACACTTATTGTAACAAGTTTAAGTAAAGAAAAGTACTTTTATGTATTTAGGATGTTTTAAACAGGTTTTTTATTATTTTGGTCAGTACTCTAGTGTGACTCTGATCAGACATGTCTCACACTGAAAGATGATGTAAGTTATTTTGATTTTGCCTTTTTAATATCTATAAGAAGATCTCATGTCTACCCAATCTTCCATGATTTAACATTATCTGACACTTTTTACAGGACTGTATGCTCTGTATCCCTTCATAATTTATTACCTGTATAAACACTCAAAATACAGCAAAAGAAAACAAAATAAAGGGCATGTGAAAAAACAACCAACAGTTTGCTACCACCTAATTGTTCTGAAATTTACAGAAATTCAATTTTCTGAAATGTGTTTTTCATTATTTGAACAAATTGTAGTTCACTGGCATAAAATATCTTGAAACAAAAAAAAATTATAAAAATTAGTGTTGCGACAGTCATTAGCTTAGTAAGCAAAAGACAGTATATTCAATAATTAGAATGAGGAATGAAGGTCAGGTTTCAGAGATCTGTTCTATGTTACAAATTACTGTATTACAAATGAGCTGTGGAGAAACTATAAAACTAGTACAATAGCAACAGTGAGGGTTAATTCAAGTTTATGTAGAGCTTTGCAATCTCAGTATAGCTTAGGTTAGAGTAAAGGAAAAAAAAACCTCTAAAACCCAAAATATTCTTATGGTTACTATCAGAACTGCAACCATGCTAGTTGATGCAATGTTAAGCCATAAAAACATACACACACAACTCCACCCATAAAAAGTCCAGCCTAATTATTGGTTTATGAACAAGAGAATTCAGATTTAAATTGTTTCTAATATTGAGGTAATATTTCTAATACCTACTACAGAAACAGCATACAGAAACACAGGAACCATAGGTTTTTTAGGATATTTTTTCAAAAAAAAAAATAGTTATTTTCATAATGACTAATCTAGATCAAATCAAAAAACACCTAAAACAATCTCCTAAACCTAAAGAGCTGTCTATGAAAAAAGAAACAAAGGATACTCAATGTATGCTTTTGATTTTGACTGTGGAAAAACAAAGGCCAAAAGGACATAAAAGAATGCAAGTTTTAGTTATTCAGCCAAATCCTGTATGGTGAAGATAAAACATTTTGTTTAGTCAGGTTTCTGGATTTGCTTATACAAACTTCAGATTCTTCAGATCTGTTTTATACTGTCAACATACTAAAGTTCAAAAAGGCTTGCACCAAAAGGTCGTATCACAGAAACACAGCAGAGTGTAAATACTTGTGTAATGGATGCTTGGTTACATTGGGTCATGCAGAGCTGGTTCTAGAAAGCACACTCATACTGCTACACCAGTAGCACTGGAGACAAGAATACTGCAGGACTAAATTCATTCTTGCTGAAAGAGCCACAACACCTCCCCACTGGTCTGAGACAATCTGCCATTTGTTGTAGCTAATTCATAACAAGACAGTTTATTATACAGTACAAGTGCTGGAAAAAGTGTCCTAGACCAAGTAGACTTAGTCCATACAAAACCAACTCATTTTGATTCTAGACCTGAGGAGGCCTGGTTGTGACTAGCTAGTGAGAGAGTTCTGCATAATAGTGGAAAATTTTTGCTTCAGATTTTATGGTCACAAGCAGCAAATCTTTCAATTATGATCACCATGATCTTCACCACTGGCAAGACTATACACTAAATTTCCCTCACTTTCTCTAAAACGAAAGGAGAGGGTAAAGAAACTCAGCAATGTTTAGGTGCAGTTCTCCCAGACAAATGCTGGAAACTGCCCTTCTCAAGACTTAAAGGACTCTGGACATAAATTAAGAAATACAGGCTCTGCCTAGCTAGGTGCAAACATGACTATTTGATAAGAAATGCCAAAAAATATGAAACAAAGAATAGAATTTTTTTTTTAATTAAATGTATGCTCAAGTCTCCATAAAGGCATGACCTCCATCAAAGAACACAAAATGAACAGCTAGAAAAGAACAAAGTTTTTTATTTACTAGAAGAGTTTACCGTACTGGTCAAAAGTAAGATAAAGCTTGCAGTGAGATTATTTTTTCCTGTGCTTCTTTATATGATGAAGGTCATGTTATTTTAAGGAATGTCAACCCTTCATTAGATGTAGCAAAGTATGAATTCTGCTGAGGAAATCTGAGTTCTAGTTAATTCCTTTTGTCAACCTGTTGTCTCACTGAGGCAGAAATCCATAGAAAATTACAAATATGTAGCACTGCCAGATTATCTAGGTCATTTAGACTGCTTTTGTAGACTCACAAATAAAACCACCAAAATTCAGAGGGAAAAGATTGAAAGATTTCAGTTTATAACCAGTATGGAATGGAAGTCAGGTAACCCTTAAAAAAAAAAAAAAGGTTTCTCTGTTAGGTGAAAACCAATCAAGTCATCATGCTAGCTTTAAAGTCATCCAGTTTCACCAAACACCTTTGATCTATTTCAGTGTTCTGTTACTAATCTACTGCTGATGAAGAAATATGCAAAATGCAGAAATGACAATGAACAACAGAACCTTGTCATACCTAGATACAGACACATTACAGACTAGAGGTCATGGGAAAAGTCGGTTCTCAATCTCATAATACACAAAATAATGAATTCCAAGTGAAAAAACCCTAATGCTTTCTGCTTACCTGATATGGAACAATACTCCCATGAGCAGTACCCCAGCGTTTTGCTTCAATTTTGCAATTAAGGTAATTAGCTGCTACATGAGTGAGACATGCAACCTGAAAATGGAAAAAAAGTATAGTATTCAGGAAAGCTGAAACTTCATTGACAGCTTCTCTGAGATTTCTTTCTATGTGCTTTAGATATATAAGTCAACATATTTATGTCACATGTTTTACTATGAGAAAAACTCAGGCTACAGCTATATCACAGAAGTGCTCATTTAAGCAAAACTCAATAAACTCAAAAATTTATACATTCTTCATAACACTGGTAATGCTGGACATATGTAGCATTAAACTACATTAAGAGATAAGAGAGTGTTACCCTAAATATTTTGCAGAACGGTCAGCTGCAGCAGTCTTGTCTGAAGCCTAGTGGAAAGCATGATAGATCTGTGGGATAGAACTCACCGTTTTCTGAACCCCAATTACATGCTTAAATTGCAAAGACTTTTTCTCAGTTACAAGATTATTTTTTCGTTTTCTCCTATGCTTCTCATTTTACATGTCCAAGCTATGGAAAATATTTCTGAATTCTTCAGCTCCCCACATGTTCTGTAATATTAATTAAGTGGTGGGCCTTGATAAATCACCTGTCATTAGAAGATAAGGAGAGGTTTAGCAAGTTATTAGCCAGACAGAACTGGAAAAATATTAACTTTGGGGAAAATACAGCATGCTAACTTAGGAACCAGAATGTGAGAGTTTTAATAAATATTTTGTAAGTATGATTATATCTTAGGAAAAATAAATTAACATTTGTGATGCAGTAATGCATGGAAATCAGTGGTTCTGTTATAATCCATGGCAGATTCTTTATTCTTAATTCTTTGAGAGAATACAGTGTGTGACAATATCTGAAGCCAAGTAACACAATAAAGCATTACAATTACCATGGAAGGTTATCACTAATTCATCAGACACAATACATTTATTTCATTCTGTTAACTAGCTGCACCAGTGAGTGCAAGTGCTTGCTTAAACAATCAACCATGTCAACATTTTTTTCCAAAAATATTATTTTCTCCTTATTTCTCCCATTAGATGGAAGAAATTTGCTTTGATGATCAAAGTGTGTACACTATTTTGTACCTACTAGTCAGTCTAATCTACAACAAAACACACGGTTAATTCAGAGTCCACCATTCATATTCCAATATGTGAACTATACCAGAATTCGCAGGAAACAAAAGTAGTTTCATTTTTTTCTTCTTTCTCCATATATTCTGAGAAGACAATGTGAATGTGTCATTGTCACATTTAAAGAAAATATTTAACTGTAAATTATGGATGCAGTGATTTAGCACAGCAGGAAACCTAAGAAAATATATGGTAAATAAGACTAACTGCTGACAAAAATTATATTTGTATATACTAACTACAAATACAATTCCTTATTCCTGAGTACCATTGGAAAACATTTTGTAGCTGGATTTCAGCTCCAGCTTTTTATAGCCCAGTATCACTTCATTTGGCTAAAATGTTGAACCATGTCTGTCTTTGGTCCCTAGGAAAATCTCAGCAGTTAAGGAAATGGAACTGGGAGTATGTAGAAAGAACTTTTTTTCCTAGTTTGCAACTTCCCTCAGCAATATAGAATGAAACACACCATGATTAAAGAGAGAGAGTTAATGAGTTACAAGAGTGTGTCATTTATGAGTAACACATAGCCTTGACCCATCATTCCTGCCATTTTTCAGTTTGGGGTCACACTTACAACCACCTCAAATGGCTCTGCAGTGATGATGAAATACTATTCATTAGATATTCTTCGCTATTTGTATGCAACACTACGCAGCTGCCACATTACACACAAATTTCACTGAAAGGTGAGATGCATCCATTACAACCAGCTTTTACTTGTAAAGACCATGAATATGCATAAACTTTCCACATTTTCTGTACAGGAAACACTACAGCAAACTTAACTCTGGGAAGAACATAGTGAATTAAAACCTAGTGAAACAGAAATCCCAAAATATTGATATTGAATGTAATCAAGCCAAGATTTCATTCCATCCATTTGTTTCTACATTCTATGCTATAGAAATAGGGATTGGAGTTTCATAAGCAAAATTCTTCACAAAAAGTTTTTATCCCTAAAAATGTATCTTCTTAACACAGTGTTGCAAATTGCTTCAGCTTCCTTGAGGAGATGAATGTAATATTTTCAGTAATGGAAAAAACCACACAACTAGATTTCTCCAAAGTACTTGTTCACAGTACACTACAAAAAAAGGGATTAAAACATAATGCTTGCTAGATATTGAAATTTCACCACTAAAGCATCTGCTTCTGACTTGTTTCAGTAGCAAGAGACTGAAAAACCCTTAAGTTTTTTTAAGGAAGTCAGAGCTTAATAAAGATGGCAATGCTGGAACTAACAGTTGCTCAGACTACATCAAGGTCTCAGTTCAACCTGCTACTTAGTATGAAGAATAATTCCATTTCAGTCAATGTACTGATCACTTACTTGAATGCATAGGCCTATGTAGCTTATGAAACTGGTTTGCTTATCACTGTTTTTTCAATAAATCATGAAGGTAAAAAACTTTTGGCTTCCTTTGACTTCCTTCTCTGATTTGGGTACCTTATTCATAGCCAAATTAGCCAGACAAAATGAATTATTAGCAGTAGCTGTAGTGTCATCACCAAAAAAATAAACTTAATATAGACCACATCAAAGTAAATAGATCGGTGTTTTGTGTTCTATGTAAAAATACAAGTTGAGTGAATTCTGTGGCCTTTTGCCACATTCATAATAACTCTCTGATGAGTTCAGCAAACTTAGAAGATGATTCTGTTTCTACTATCCCATTAAGCTGTTATAGACTTTCCCAGGACTACCATGCTTTTCCCTTTCCTCTCTTCCTGGCTCAGTTCATTCTCTTTGGTTTCTCTGAAGATTTAGTCTCACTAAAAAAGCACTGTCCAAAAAAACTTTTCAGCACATACAATTTATGTCATTAATAAAGAACAAAAAGAATTTATTTACCTATATCTTACAGCTGTTAAGCAAACGGCTAAACTATTGGCATAAAAAAGATATCCCAAATGAACACTTTTACAGACATTATATCCCTTAGAAAAAAATGTTTGTAACAATGTAAGCCTATTTCTCCAAATTCTCCTCTAATTCAAGACACGGCACCTCACTGCTAGAGACGCTTCTTGCAGTAGAAATATCTATAATACAATCAATCTCTCAAACTGGAGTTTGGGTACATCTGTATGACATATTCAGCTAAGTATTCTTAATTCTATATTTAAAACTGCTTTCCTGAAACCTTATAGACCCATTTCTTTTCTCCTTTAATTAAGAAATAATCCTTAAAAGTAACCTTTGAACTTGTAACATTAAAGCAGATGTAATACAATGACACAGACATCTCTGTATTCATTTGCTTGTAGAGACAGATCCATGCACTGTAAATATGCATTATCAAATATCTACAGATAAGCATTTCTTTATTTCACATCAGTAAAGGGAACATATATTTCAACATTCCTTTCTAATATTACTGTTGATGGCCAAATGCCATATTTGTGTTACAGACTTACTTAAATCAGAACAAAAAGAGAGCTGCATTAAGGTCTGAAAAGTTATGGTTAGATTATGATGGAATCAGACAGATGGGAAACAAGATATTAAAAGCCACAAGGTCAGCAGACAAAGAAAAGAGACAGAATTTCAAAAGACTTTTTTTCAAGATAGCACATCAAACATAATTTATTACAATGAGGTCGCTGAGTCAATCAATCATTCACATGCAATTTCAACAAGTGTATATGAATAACAAAAGAAGACAGGTAACTGGAAAGAGGAGAAAATAACATTTTAATTATATTCTTTATTTTCTTCTCCCCTCAGTTTTGTGTCTGCTATCCTGCCATATATCTTAACAATGCTTTGACTCTAAGCCAAGTTAATTTATTTCTGTCTCATCCTTTGTTTGCTTTTTCTTAAAGCAGGCATGTAGACTCTTACAAACTTTGAGACTCAGGTGATTTACAATGGCATAGGTAACTCATTTTACGCTATACTACAGAAGTAATAACACAATTATTAATTTACAGCTTTGTAGGAAAAAATCACTCTTGAAAATTCCATTGCCTTCTGTTGTGCAGAGGCCAATAATCTTCCATTTACACTTTTTCCATACTTCTGGTGACATGTTAAAAAAATCTTTACATGGGAAAAATGTGAACATAACATCACAATCCACATTTGATGCACAGTATAAAAGGTCTCTTAAAATCACTGATCCAATGCTAGTATTTACCTAATGACTGATTTTACTGGTTTATGTTTTCCCTTTTCCATGTTGCAATAAATATTTTGAGACTGATAACATTTAAGTTTGACTAATTTTGCTTCTGCAGTTATTCCCTATTGCCCTTATTGAAGCTGCTTCCACGGACATGTGCAGGAAGTGGCTCTCAGCTCTTGTTCTTTGAGTCATTTTTGCATTATCCAAAAAAACCCAAAAACCAACATCAAAACCCAGAACCTCTATCGCTACCAGGAAACCCCCACTCTTCCAGCTAATTATGCAATTCCTAAACATTGACCCAACTGTTTCAGGATGTGGCACTGTACCACAATGAACAGTGTTATTCTATCAGTTTTTAGACAGGGAATTGTTTTTCAAACTCCTGCAAGAATGAGCAGGGCAGCAGGAACCACAGTCTTGTGCAGAGGCAAGAGAGCTGCCACAGTTCAAGGCAGCCCATCATGCAGGTGTCCTGCAGGAAACCACAGCATTCCCAGGAGCTGTCAACAATCACCTTACATTTGGGCTTGTAAGGGCCACCCATCTAGCCCAAAGCTGAGAGATCTGCAGAAGCTAAAAATCAGTTCAGAAGTGACATACACCTATAGGCAGGGCAGACATTCCCACCTGCAAATACACAGCAAAGCCACTGCCCACAAAAGAGCAAGATTTTACTGCTTCATCAGTGGTGTTCCTACATCAAGGCAGCAGGTCAGTCCAGCAAAAGTTAACTAAAAAAAGTAAGCCTTGGCCTATCACATAGGCCAAGGCTTACTATTAAAGAGAATTTTAGAAGAATGTCTGCAGTCATGTTATGAACACTATGCTCTAGGTAAAAAGTGTTTTCTACTCAGTGACGCTGATTTCTTTTAATGCAAAGCTCCAGGAAATTATCGTGAATTCACCCTTCACAAAAGAAAACTCCTGTCACTGAAGTATCAGTAAATGGCATAATCCTAGCCACAAGTAAAATCTTGTTAAGATAAAATCAAATCTTTAATGACAAATAACTACAATTTTAAAACAGGTCTCCTATAGTGTCCTGTTTTAGCGCCTTCCAACCAGACACTTAGGCAGGCATCCAAATCCGTGCCAGCAATCACATGCAGCATGTGGGATTTGCTGATTCAAGTTAGCCACCTGACCAATAGCACACAGCAAATCACAGTCACACAAAAGATGTGCTAGGAGGTGTTAATTGAACCAGAAACAATAAAAAACCCCAAGCCATGCAATGAGAAAATAAAAGGTAATGTATTTCAAAACCTTATCTAGAACATGAATTCTCAGAGGTTAAGATAGATATAAAGAGCAAAACAGACTTCAAGGTGATGCCTTGAGTTTTAGCTTTTATGTTTTTTCAAATTCTGTATTGCTTTCTGTAAAACTCTGAAGTATCTTACAGCCTGCTAGCTGCTGCTCTCTCATGCTGGGGTCGACAGAACAAAGTTTCTCTGGGTTTGCTCTCCAAGGTCACCCAGGCTGTCCTGGGCCCAAAATGTGTAAACCAACATCTTAGAAAGGGGGGCTGAGATTGGAGAACTTATATCATTAGCTAAAGTTTTAATTGGCGAATTTATGCTGATATGCAAATGGACCAAACCTATAAAAGTGTGAAGAACTCGTGACTTGTCATCCATCTTGGGGTCCATTTTGGCCCCAGGGTGTACCTTTGAAGGTCTTTCAAATGAATGTCACCTTTGTTCCCTTGCTCCTGTCTGGTCTCTGTTTCCAGGTGGTCACTTCAGGCATCAAAGGTACACAGTTGTGTAAATACTTTTTTTGTCTGAAAATGATGGCTGATAACACCTTTTGCTTTATTAAAAAAAAAAGTTGAGACTACATAAATAGAGAAACTGGGGCATCTTCAAAAAACACAATGCATTTGCATCGCAGAGAACTGCTACATTCAGTGAAATGCAGCAACAAAAAAGAACTGATCTACAAATTATTTTTAATGAGCTATTTAGAGCTTATAAAAGACCAGAATGAATACTTCTGCACTTCCCGCAGCATGGAAATCAGCTCCTGATTAAGATTCAATTAGTATTAACAATAGCAAAGATTGATGCAACTAACAGATGTAGGACTTGTAATTTCAAAAGTATGTACTATTCAGCACACAATTTCAAGAGTAAGTACATGTTAAATGGACTCCTATCTCTCCTCAGTCTCCAATTAAACAGGCAAACAAACAAACAAAAAATAAACTTCTACACACTCAGATGAATTTTAGGTGGAGGATCAGAAATAAAAATCCTGACCATTGAAGCTAATAGACAGCACTGGCATTAAAGAGAAAAAGGAAACAAAAAAAAATTCTTTTAAATGAACTCCAGTTGAAGAAAGACACATTCTAAAAGGAAGAATAAATTTCATTTTCTTGATTACAATAAAATACTAGTCATTTTTTTTCTGAAATTTTAAAAAAAGATACTATTTCAGTCACTGCAAAAATCTTGATTCAGCTTCATAATTATACAAGAACATCTCTAAGGAACCTCTTACTTAAAAAAAAAAAAACTATTAAGGAGAATATTAGTGCTAAAAATACTAAGAACTCCAAAGTTAGTCTGTATACCCAGTGCAAAATCCAAAAACTGAAGGCACTGGGTTTCTCAGGAATAAAAGAAAAAAAAAAAAGCCTATCGATGTATTTTCCCATAACATGATCCTGGAAACAGATGAATCATTTTAAAAGTAACTTTGAAAACAAATCCCTTTTCTTTTCCATGACATGGAAAATTTAGCCAAAACAGTTGAAACTTTGGCAGTTTTCTAACAAATGAAATCAGATGTCGATAACAGACATATCAGACAACTTTAGCCATAAACTTCTACAATTATTTCCTTAAGATTTTATTCTCTCAGAAGAAAGACTATATATGCATTGAAATACTACATGCACTGTGTTCTATATTTCACACAGCTTTACTAAGTCCAGGCAAAATTCAACTTACAAAAAGTTTATTCTGCTACATAGTATACAGGTCTCTCTAACACTATAACACATTTTGTGTCTTGATTTTCTAGATCTGAATGATGGCGATGATAGGGTTGAGTCCTCATGGGTAAGAATCAAGAAGGCCAACAGGGCAGGGTAAGAGTCCTCATGGGTAAGAATCAAGCAGGCCAACAGACATCACGGCAGCAGTCTTATAGACTGCCCAACCAGGATAAAAGGCAGATGGAATATTCTATGAGCAGCTCACAATTGCTCACAAGGGAGAAGTTTCACAATTGCTACCCCTTGTTCTCATGAGGCTTCAACATACTAGATAGATGTCTTGAAAATACAACACAACAAAGAGGAAATAGTCTAGGAGGTCTCTGGAGTGTGTCAAAGATGACTTCCTCATGCACTTGGTGAGAGCCAACTAGGGAAAGGGCCCTCTGGACCTGTTGTTTGTGAACAGAGAAGGACTTCTGTGTGGGAGTGGAAGGCTGTCTTAAGCATAGCAATCATGAAATGATAGAATTTTTAATTCTTGCAGGAGGAAGGAGAGGGCAGTCAGGAGAACTGTTACCTCGGAATTCCAGAGGGCAGACTTTGACCTGTTTAGGAGACTGGTTGAGAGAGTCCCTAGGGAAGAAGTCATATAGGACAATGGAGTCTAGGAAGGCTGTATATTCTGCAGGAAGGAACACCTAAAGCTTCAGGCATAGGATCACCATGCTGCATGTGCCCGACAACCAGGGGATCAGGTCAAGCCAGTACATGTTTATGAAAGGCAGGTCCTACTTGACCAACCTGTTCTTCTATGGCAAGGCAACTCACTTAGTGGATGAGGGAAAGGCTGTGGATGTTGTCTATCTGGACTTTAGTAAAGCCTTTGACATTTTCCCACAGCCTTCTTGTGCTTATGGCTTGGATGGGTGCACTCTTCACTGGATAAAAATACTGGCTGGATGGCTGGGCCTAGAGAGTGGTGGTGAATGGTGCTACATCCAGCCGGTCACTAGTTCCCCAGGACTCAGTATTTGGGCCAGTTCTGTTTAACATTTTAACAATACACTAGACAAGGTGACTGAGTGCACCCTCAGTCAGTTTGCAGACAACACCAAGTTGGGTGGCAGTGATGACCTACTGGAGGGTAGGAAGACTCTGCAGAGGGACCTGGACCACTGCATCAATGGGCCAAAGCCACTGGCACGAGGTTCAACAAGAAGTGCTGGATCCTGCACTTGGGTCACAACAACCCCAGGCAGCACTACAGGCTGGGGACAGAGTGGCTGGAAAGCTGCCCAGTGGAAAAGTAACTGGGGGTGCTGGTCAACAGCAGCTGAACATGAGCCGGTTTGTGCCCAGGCGGCCAAGAAGGCCAATGGTATCCTGGCCTGTATCAAGAATAGTGTGGCCAACAGGACCAGGGCAGTGCTCTATAATCAGAACTAGTGCAGCCTCAAATCCTATATTTGGTTTTGGGCACCTCACTACCAGAAAGACATTAAGGTGCTGAAGCGCATCCAGAGAAGGGCAATGAAGCTGGTGAAGGATCTGGAGCATAAGTCCTATGAGAAGCATCTGTGGGAGCTTGCATTGTTCAGACTGGAGAAAAGGAGGCTCGGAGATTACCCTTATTGGTCTCTACAACTTCCGGAAAGGAGGCTGTAGTGAAGTGGGGGGCCAGTCTCTTCTCCCAGGCAACAAGTGATAGGACGAGAGGAAAAGGCCTCTAAATCCAGGAGGTTTAGATTAGATACTAGGAAACATTTTTTCACAGAAAGGGTTGTCAGCCATTGAAACAGGCTGCCCAGGGAAGTAGTTGAGTCACTGTATCTGGAGGTATTTAAAAGATGTGGCACTTAGGGGCATTCTTTAGTGGTGGACTTGGCAGTGCTGAGTTACTTGATGATCTTAAAGTTTTTTTCCAACCTAAATGATTCTTTTCTATTCTAAAAATAGTAGCTATATTTGACAGCTGAGAATGGAAACAAGAAAGCATAAAAATATTATAAAGACAAACAGATTTTGCTCCTATAAAATTTAATCACCTGTGAAGACAGGCATCAGAATAACTGTAGCAATTTTTCTTCTTGTTTGCAATACCACAGTATCCAGAGACTCCAAATTGGATGCTACATACACTTTGTGAAGGATACTGATGCAGCCCGCTGTGCTGACTGAAGGGATTGGCACTGCGTCTCCCCGAGTGTCCGTGGGGAAACAGGCAATCCTCTGAGGTGCCGTTCCCCGTTGAGGAAACTTGGGAGGAGCTGCTGAGCTGCCACACAAACACCCACGACAGCCAGTGCAATCGTAGGCACACACACACAAGCAGGCAAAGGTCGGTCTTGAGTAAAGAGGCAGAGAGGGATCTTTTGTATGGGTTCTGAGAAGGTTTATTCCAGGGAGGGTCCAGGGACAAAAGATGAGAACTTGGGAGGGTCCAGGGGTTTTACAGGAGAACCGACAACCAATCGGGAGAGGGCAGAGAGGCAGAGAGGGCACAAACTGACAGTGCGGCTGCCAATAGGAAAGGGGAGAGGAGGGACAAGGGAGAAGGGGTCCAATGGGGCGTCAAAGAGCAAGGAACTTTCCAGAACACATACATATGGATGAGGAGAAATACATATTCAAAGACTAATACATAAAACTGGGAGGAAAGCCAACGGGCCAACCATAATGGAGCAATCCACATAAAGGAACAGGGGACAGTGGGAACTTGCCGTAACTGTGGAGAAGATGTTAGACCTCTGAGCTGGCCCACCAAGAATCCAAAGCTGCTTTTGGGCCCTGAGGCTCGCTGGCCACTCTGGCGGCAGCCACAACCGCCACAACAGGATACTGGTTTTTTATTTAATCAGTAATAAGGATGCTTGTCCATGGAAAGCTGTCAACATCCAAAACAAGCTGTAGTAAGGCACTTTCCACTTTTGATCTTATGATTAGGAACAGCGCCATTTACAATGAAAATATGCATACATCTAACCATTTACAGCACTCATTTTTTTTGTCTCCATATTTATCAGTATTAATATTTGCATGGAAAAAAGAATCTTAGGTGTGTTTGTCTACTGACAATGTCATTTTCATCTTATCTATAGTGAACAAATACAAAAATAAAACATAGTAATTTCAACAGCTTGTGCTGCAGCAGTGAAAACAGGCAGATTTTTAGACTTTTTATTTGATACATAGGGAGGCACATACAGAAACAACTCACATCTATTTGGTTGTGAGAAATGTGCAAATTATCTCCCTAATGTCACAGCGAAATCTCTCATTCATTACAGTATTACCTCAGCAGAACAACAATGGCTTAAGTTCTAACATTGAAAATCTCCATTCACCACCCATTAAGTACTTAGGTGCTAATGCACTACAGGGATGACACAAGAAACAAATCCATGCAATTGAATGAAATGTTTGAAATAGGATGTTTTACAAGATTATCATTTCTGTGCAGTTATTGGTGATCCGGACCTGGGATTCAGGGCACCCTCAGTAAATTTGCAGAAAACACTAAGCTGGGTAGGAGTGTTGATCTGCTCAAGAGTAGGAAGGCTCTGCAGAGAAACCTGAACAGGCTCGATCAGTGGGCTGAGGACAACAGCATGAGGTCAAAGGGGAAGTGCTGGGTCCTGCACTTGGGTCCCAGAAACCCCATGCAGCCCTACAGACTTGGGGAGGAGAAGCTCAGGAGCTGTTCAGCAGAAAGGGACCTGGGGGTACTGGTTAATTGTTGGCTCAACATAAGCCAGCAGTGTGCCCAGGTGGCCAAGAAGATCAATGGCATCCTGGCCTGTAAGAAGAACAGTGTGGCCAGCAGGACCAGGGCGGTGACCACCCTCCTGTACTCAGCACTGATGAGGCTGCACCTCGAGTGCTGTGTTCAATTCTGGGCCTCTCACTCTAGAAAGGACATTGAGGTGCTGGAGCGTGTCCAAGGAAGGGCAACAAAGCTTGTGAAAGGTCTGGAAAACAGGTCTTATGAGGAATGGCTGAGGGAGCTGGGGTTGTTTATTCTCCAGAAGAGGGGGCTCAGGAGTGACCTCATTGCTCTCTACAACTATGTGAACGGAGGTTGTAGTGAGGTGGGGACTGGTCTCTTCTGCTGTGCCTGAAGTGAGAGGACCAGAGGAAATGGCCTTAAACTGAGACAGGGAAGATTCAGATTAGATACTAGGAAAAAAATTTATATTGTTAGGGTGGTGTTATGATCCAATTATTATTAAGGGTCTTTAGAAATTTCTCTGCCCTAATTAAGGTGCAAACTAGACCATATGCCAGTGACAATAGTATGGGTTTTATTGTANATTCTGGAAACTTCTATCTCCTCCCGTTTGTCATTGGTTCGCTTAGGTAATGTTTAATAAGTAGTTTGATGCATATGCTATTATGTTCTGGAAGAGTCTCCTTTGTTCAGTTCGTGATTGGTTTATTTGAACATGTTCCTCCTCTCTTGGAATCCTATTGGTTATATGTCAATTCCCTATCACTTCCCTATTGGTTGTTCCCTTGTTCCTCCCCTTTCTCCTCCCCCGAATAAAATGGCTTGTCACCCCTGAGTCAGAAGCCAGTCCTCGGTGAGGCTCAGGTGGTTAGCTCCCTTCAAGCTGCCTTCAATAAACATCTTGGAACTTGCTGCTGCCTGAGGCCTCCCTCACTCTTCGCCTCTGCCTGCCGCCTCTACCAACCAGGCTAACGCCTACCCACTTGGCCTCTGGCCACAGACCCTTTGGTAGAGCTGATGCTCCCAAGGTGCCGATCGCAAAGAATCCTGCTCTGCGCTGCCGCGCCTCTGACGCCTTGCGGTGTCCAGTCAGGAGGACAGTGATTTGTCGCCGGCCACGCCACCGGGCGGTAGTGGCCACTGCGGCACCCCACCCCAAACTCAGCCAGGGATGATCCTTAGCAGGGCTGCTGGGTTTGGCTCACATTCTCTTCTTTGTTTACTTGTTTGTTTTTCTCCGGGACTGAGGTTGATGAAAGAATGGGTTTTCCCTTTATCTCATCTCAGTAGTTTGACTTACAGTCCAAAGTTCTTCAAGTTTTCTGTGGCTGTAGCTTCTTTAAAACTTTATATCAATGTTTGAGGCATGAACTATTTTCAGTCTCTGACAGGTGGTCAGGGTAGGCATTCGAATAGGTTGCCCAAGGTGGAGTCACCATCCCTGGAGATGTCTACGAAGTGTCTGGATCCAGGTGATGTGGTTTAGTGTTTTAGGGGTTATAGTGGTATTTCTGGGTTGACAACTGGATTTCACGATGTTAAGGGTCTCTTTCAACCTTGATGATTCTATGACTTTCAGGTAGTTTAATGGATACCTGTTTTTGAAGTCCTAAACTAGAGTCTGAACATATTTTTATAGCTTTCACTATAACATAGTAAGTAATAAATTATGACTTTTGGCCTAATCACATGTCACTTCTCTAAAGAGTTTACAATCTAACTGATTAGCCAAAACCAATACTGAATACAGAAACAATACTGTGATGAATACAAAGAGAAATTCTGGCAGCAGGACTTCATCAGACCAAAGGAAGTAATTATTTCAAATGTGTTTCAGCATCATCCTTTATTTCACTTTTTTTTCATAAATTAAAATCTACAGAGAAATTTTAATGAGAATTATCTGAAGTAATCAAACTAAGCAGTGTTGAAACCTTAGCTAGAGTTCTATTAGCATACCCAAAAATGCCACACTTTTTAAGGTTTATTAGATTTCCAGAGGTTCAAAAGCTCATAAAAATCAGCTGTCTTGCTAACTTAAAATTTTCCATTACATAAAACTGAAACTTCTTCCATCAAGTTACAACCCTTTTACTTGTTATTTACATAAATAAATGGAACATGATGTGTTGAAAGTGTCTATCCTAATTTGATGAACTTAAAGAATGACTTCTGAAAGCTTCTATGAGTTTAGAAGGTGAGATTCAGGTGGGATTTTGGGGTACACTAAATGTGTTTGTTCTGCTACTAGTTGCTTAAAACATTCCCCTTTCTTTTCAATTACCCAGGTTATCCTTCTCCTAATACTCAGCATGATTCTGAAATCTGATCTGCTGGTAATAAACATCTTGATTCCATTTCCAAGATTACACCCTTATTTAAAGGTCATCTAAATTAAAAACTCATTAAAAGAAATGTCTTCCTTTGTCTTCAAACTCTCTCCCCTACCCACTCCAGGCAGCCATTTTTTATTTTTTTTAGTAATAAAGGGGCATATTTTTTCTATCTTCTTTCTAGTCTTTCTCTAATTAATGACAGAGGGAGATCAACACAGGAAAGTGAAGCTGCAACTCATTCAGGCTTGGTTTCTTTAGCACAAGAACAATGGTAACAAAGACAAAAAGACACAGAATTTACAGTCAGGTAGCAGTTAAAGAAGAAATGCCCTTGCAATTTGAATATGTAATCTGTTTACAGATAAAGAAAGCCACAAAACAAAACCAAGATCCAGTTGGAGGATATTGTATCAATGACTGCATAACTAATCATTAGTAATCATAACACACATTCCACAAAGACCAATATTAAATTGAGTTACTCTCATGTTAGTTTGGTGTTCTGGTCTATTCAATCAAATTCTGGCTGCTTAAAACCCAGAGGGATAAGTTCTGCTCTTAGTTATACGGCTGCCCACAATGGAAATTGTCAAGAATACAGGCCAAGAAATGTTTAAAGTGCAGTATATGTTTAAAGAAATGTTCACATTATTTCAGATTTTGTTATTTTTCCATATGAGAGCTATACAGTGAAAAAGATTACATCTCCACACAGCACATGCTCAATATTTTATTATGGAGATTAAGAATAAAATGTTTTTCAAAGATGATGTTTTATAAGCTTGTAAAAAACCCAGTTATTGAAACCATACCCAAAAACAAGACAACTGTGTAATAGTCCTCATAGCTGGCCTCCAAAATCACCAGAAGCAATAACGTCTAAAAAAGACAATTTTCTTTTGGTATTCAGTCAACTCATGACTCCCAGCAAGCGGAGAAGCAACAAGATACCGTCAAGACACCTGAGCAGTATTTAAGTTCCAAGATTGATATTTCCACAGAACTTACTGCTCAGGGATTCTATCATGCCATGTATGTCCTACAGGCAGTATACAACTGTTACCAGTTTCACCTGTACTCAGTAACTGCTAAAAGACATGCCATGAAAGCCCTGAATAGATAGCACTGAAAGCACCTTAAATAGATAAGGCTTAAACAGAATGATCTTGGGAAAATGTGATGCAGAAACAAAAACTAATAGCTTCTTATCCTCATCATTCCCTCAGTAAACTAACTGTGAAATTAAGCACAAAAATGAAATAAAGAAAATAATTTATACCAATTTTCTAGGTTTTTCCAGAGTCATTTCAATATTTTAAGAAGATTAAGTGTTTGCTACGGCAAATACAAACTAAGACATAGTAATTCGAAGCAGAGAAGTGTCGGATGAACAATCATGTTATGCAAACAATATAAACCACATTATCCTGTCTATGGAATCTGGGAAAAAATATACTTCAAAATTGCAGAAATGTTAAATGTAAAATATTTCTTGCAGATTTTTAATCCAAACAAAACCAACTTATTACAGTATTTGTTGGAGCCTGGTCATAATTAAATACAGGAAGGATATTAAAACTTCCAAGAGATTTTTTTAAGCCACAACAGAAGAAAAGGCACAATTGCCTAATTGGAACCAAATCTAAACTCCACTTTCTTCTTATTTACCAGTATCATCTAAAGGACACTATTTAGATGCTGAAAGGTCTGGAGCTGACAACTGTGAATCATCTAAAAGTCAAATATTTCAAAGGAATTGTATGACAAAGGTTAAAAGTTTATAGATGAGAGATATAGAAAGTTTCTGCTCACTGCAAAACCACATCCTAAGAGTTACCATATCTCTTGTTCAAAAAAATCCTAGAATCCTATTTTGTTGTGGGGAAAGAAATCTTTTTTGGTAGTAATAAGTGTTTAAAACACAAAATAATATTTCTTCAGAGAACAGGATCTCACTTATAATTTGGTTCTGCATAGATCACAAATACAAAACCAACTTGCCAGTCAGTGGGATAACTCTTTAAAAAGCTTCAGATCAGTTTTGTTGGCAGTTGAATTCAGTTCAATGCTCTTTGTTATTTGCATGTCTGTGCAGGAAATTAGTATCAAAAGCATTCGCCAGCCCTCCCCTCTGCAAAAAAAAATTTAAATCCTCTTGCATTTCTACAAGGCATGCAGAAAAGTGATAGTACAGACACAGATGGACATTTAGATGCTGGGGTTTCTGCTATAAAATAAAGCAAGAAGTTTTCAAGATTTTCTGATTACCTCAGTGACTCAACCCCTGGGGTTTTTATTCCTTTCTGACATAGTCAAAGTCATCAACACTGAACAATGAAGACATATGTATTGGCCAGGTTCACAATTTTCAGTTCAGAGGAAGGTATGGACAAAAGGTCCAAGCATACTGCTATATTAGCTCAGTGCATTAAATGCTGGCAAAGCCAAGAAGGTTCATACAAGACCCTGCTGTTGCAACACTATAAATAACATGGTTCAGCACACATAGAAGATTCCTTTTTTTCTCATTAAAAATGACTACACTTCAGTGAAACTTATGCTGAAGGAAAAGTTATCACAATGTCTCCGTTTGACCTCTAGATCCTACCATTAATCATCAGCAATAAGAACCTAATAAACTGAAAGTCTAAAACTTTAGGTTACTTATTTTTTTAGCAGCATCCATGAGAAACTTCAAAAGGTCTTATTTTCAAACATTCATCACATGAGGAAAAACTAGTTTTAGATACCTAGTTGGGACATAAAACCTAAATCTCTTTGGAAACACGTATCTTTAAAGACCCTGACTGCATCACAGTAATTGTATAAATTCCTTTAAAAAAACTCATTACCATCAGAAGTATTGCAAGAGTTATTTATTTATTTACATTAATTTTCAGATTTGTACTACTTTTTCTTAGTAGAGACACTCACCCTTAAAGACTTAAAAGTAACCACCAGTCTTACAACAGGAAACAAAACGAGCCAACCAACTAGATGTTCTGTCTGAGAGAGACTCAGCTGCAACTTGTATTTTTCTTCATTCATTTTAACACATCTTTTTAATGGGATTGATCACATGTTTTTATTTTTTGTACTTTAGAACCTCATCCATAAATACTTCTTACAATTTAATAGATGTTCTCATTACAATCTTGGGCCAACACCCTAAAATTAATTTGGACTGAAGTAACAGGGTTATCTAAAACAGAAGAGCTGTTTTCTGAATAACATCTTTTACCCATACTCTGTTCCAACACACCAACTCATTTGAATTTCATTTACCCAACACTGAAGTAAATAAAAATATTTATTTTTCAATGAGAGTGTGCATTTATGGAATTACTTCTTAATAACTTTTAGATAACTATAATTTGATAACAAGCAGGGAAGGCGCTAATGTTTAAAAAAAAACCAAAAAAACTACTAAGCTTTTCCTTGACCACTTAGCACTGCTTCAACTAATTATTTAGAAGAGAAACACTATGTCACATGCATTGTTCACTAACATCTACCCAGGTCTTCAATCTCTTTCTTGTGTATGCCAGTGAGAGGCCTAAAGGACGATGATGTGGAAGTTCAGATGGAAATTTTGCAATATAAGAACACTTCTGTGCATAGACAAATCTACCCTAATAAAGGAAAAAGATTATAAAGGCAAATGAGGTAACAAAAGAAGCTGAAATAAGAGAGCTACAGAAACACCTAACTTCAACATTTCTTGCTTTCAGCATTTGATAAAATATCTAATTATAATCATGAAGACTTCATAAAAAAAAAAAAAGGCCAAAAACCAGTGGAACAAGGAATTAACACCCCCCCCTCCCCAAATTACTCTGGAAATTAATAAAAATTATCAGAAATATTTTTAATAAAATTTGAGATTAAAAAGATCAAGGAGCAGTTGCCATAATATGTAATACTGCAATATCTTAAACATAAAACCCCCCTACATCCATATATATATATAAAATATTTAATACACATTTAATACACATTTCAAATATTTTTCAAAACTGCTCTTTTTCTAAACATTTTTCCAATACAGACACAACATTTAAAAATATATTTAACTATATTTAAGTTCAATTCTTACAAGCATCTCTTCTGAAACAAATGAAAAGTTCTTTATTGATTTAAGCAAGGATTTCCCCTCCTTTCTGATTTCAGTAGTTATTCAGACAAAAACAGTAGGCACTAAAACAAGAGCAACCTCAATCATTAGTCTCAGTCATTGTTATCATACAATAATATAGGTGTCCAACCTCTTGCTCACACCTGGGCCAACTTTTAGCACAATGGGCACTGTCATTTCTCAACTGTACTGACAGGTATAATGTGAAGAAAAACACAGTTGAATAAAGAAGAAAACAATGGAGCACTGTAGTCACATTAATTAGGACTGCATACAATTTTTACATACATTTAAAATGTAAACAAAATTCCTCTGTACCATACGCCCAGCTGATACCAGCAGGTACCTACATCAGCAAGACAACGTATCGTCTGATCGTATGCACCTCATACCAATGTCACTTGCTTTTTAGAAATTATTAATCATTGCACCAATGGTGTTTAAATATTCAAAGAAGAGTTAAAGTTCTCATTATTTGTAGAATATGGTATATCTTTCATGATCAAAACAACTTTGCCTCTAATGCCTAGGAAAAATGCTGCATCTTTTAGCTTACCTCATTCTTTAACTCCCAGAGCCACAAGGAAGACCTCCTGGATTACATTACTTTGAAACTTGGGTGACACTATTACTCTGGGTGATTTTGCACAAGTTATTCAGTCGCTCTAGAAGTAACATTACCCAGTGCCAAGGCCTTCCATTCAACACTGGTTTCACCACTTACGCTTGTCTGTCTCAAATTACTCACTACAACTGTTACAATCTCAGTGATATTATAAACCTTGATTAACTTGTGTTTTCAAAGAATATGGCAGTTCTTTGTAAAAAGTGAAAACCAAACTTAGTTGTCCTAGGTTACAATGTAAAATGTAACCAAAAGCATGTATTCTTATTACCATCTTCATAAGCTGTGAAAGCAGGTGGGGCAGTGTCCATTATCTGCTACCATGACTCATCGTTGATAACTCCCTCTGGGAGCTATCTCTGTTTAATGGGCAATCAAGGACCCTGCCACATGACTCATAGATAACTCGCTCCGGACTATCTCCTGTTAATGGGCCCATCAATGCCTTGCCTCATGACTCACCATCCCATTGTGAGATGCTCCACCCAGGAGGAGGAACTGAGCATTCCCATCTGTATATAATCAGAGGTTTGGAACAGCACAAGCAGCCCTTACCTATGGGACTCCCGGAGCTACACCACTGGACCTTCAGGCAAAGACCAGACTCTTTCTACAGGATCACTGCTTCAACAGGACCACTTCATCCGGACTACTATCAATACCCTGACCAACAGGGTGTCAGGTTGTATTCTGACTCTGTCAATGGTTTGGGGTTTTTTTTGTACTATTGCATTTATTTTATTTTCCCTATTAAATTGTATTTCTGACTTGGAGTCTCCCACTGGTTTCCTTTCAAACCTTTATATTAGTGCAGTAGTAACAATAACCATGTCATATAAAATGGTCACTACCAGGGTGGCAGGTTAAGAGAATGATCAGTAATGTTATTTACTGTCATTAGTGTTGTCATTAGTTATATTAACTAATGCACATTAATTTATATTCAAATTGTATTCTTAGGTTCAAACATCTACACAAGAAAAAGCAATTTTTTTACAACTCCTACCTGAGTTGACAAGAGATTGCAGTCAATGTGTAGTCCTTTTCCCGTCTTATACCTCTGAAGTAAACCAGCCATAATTGCTCCATATGTATACAACCCAGTAGCAAGGTCTGTCATTGCTACTCCTGGTCTAACTGGTTCACCATCCTAAAGAAAAAGAAAATACCCCAAAATGAAACAAGACAAACAAAACAATAAACAAAGAAAAAATTAAAAGTAGGAAAACAAGCAGAGACAATATGATTGTGCAGAGCTGGGATCTTACTGGCTTGACAGAGACATGGTGGAATGACTCCTGAGACTGGAGTGTTGGAATGGAGGGATATAGGCTCTTTAAGAAGGACAGGCAGAGGAGACAATGAGGCAGTGTTTCCCTCTATGTCAGGGAACATAGGGAAGCAGGAGCACATAGAATTTCATTGGGGATGGATGAAGAGCTGACTGAGAGCACAGGGAGGGCAATGGCAGGTAATGTTTTAATCCTGCTACGCACGCCCATCCAGGGAGATGGAGTGGATGGGGCCCTCTATAGACAGATCGCAGTGGCCTCGCATTCACAAGCCCTGGTCCTCATGAGGGGCTTCAACCACCCCAATATCTGTTGGAGAGACAATAACATAGAACTACACGCTATTGGAAAAGATCAGGTTCAAGACCATCTAAGGAACCTGAAGGTGCATAAGTCCATTGGACCTGATGATATACATCTGCAAGACCTGAGGTATTTGGCAGTGGGAATGGCTAAGCCACTATCCACCGTATCTGAGAAGTCATAGTAGTCCAAAGAAGTTCCCACTGACTGGAAAAAGGGAAACATAACCCCATATTTAAAAACTGTAAAAAAGAAGACCCAGGCAACTATGGGCCCACCAGTCTCCTTGTCTCCTTTTCCTATCCAGAAGGATTATGGAGCAGATTCTCCTGGAAGCTATGCTAAGGTACATGGAAAATAAGTAGGTGATTCGTGACAGCCAACTATGGGCACTTCACTATGGGCAAATTGTGCCAGACAAATTTAGTGGCCTTCTATGATGGGGTTACAGCAGTAGCAGATCTGGGAAGAGTGACTGACGTCATCTGCTTGGACTTGTGCAAAGCATTTGACACTATCCCAACATGACATGCTTGTCTCTAAACCGGCCATTTGGTAGATAAGGAATTGGTTGAATGGTTGCACTCAATTGCAGTTAGTGCAAGAAATTAGTATCTTTGGGTGAACTGATGTATGAAAACCACCACTGAAAACTGCTGCAGATATTCTTGCAGCATGCACACAAAACTGCCACTTTGTGATGTCGCATACTGCAAACCTTGAAGGATTTATTATGAAATTTTTTGTCCCTAATAACATAACGCTTCAACTTGCCAGTGCAAAAACAAAAGAGGTAATGTTGGAGACAAGAGAAGCTAGTGAAGACTGAATTTTATTATGTCTAGAAGCCAAAGGCCTAAACAATTTCCACAATACTCTGACACAGGTGCCTGTTTGTTTAAAAGGCAAAACCATATTGCTACATTCTTCTTACTTCCTTTTTCTCCCTCCTCTTCAGTCCCTCCCCAAGTCAAAGCTCAGTTTTGTATTTTCCAGTATACACACTCCAGGCTTCTAGTAAGAAAGCAAAAACAACTTTTTATTTACACATGTAAATATTCCACATGCAAATAAATGCAAATTAGTGACCTTTTAACTTAAGTCGCTGAAAAATTGTTTGTTTGAATATCCTTTTTCTGTATGTCATCCCTTTTCTGGCATCAAGGGAAGAATCTTCATTTTACATCATGTGTTTCAGAACTTCTGTAGTCATTGGCATGATGTATGTCCCCTCTGAAATCAATGGCAATATGAACTTCTAATTTCAGCCCAGCTAGGCTTTTAACATAGGATCTTTAAAGTGCTTCTTCTGAAATATTCTCCCATTTCCTACTCTGAAAAGTTGGAGGTCAGGTGATCAGATTGTCACAGCAGTTCCTTATTTTGAAGTCTTATTCTTTGTTGGTTCTTTTTTTTTTTAAGTTTTCAAGTTTTGAAGAAAAATAGCAGTGCAAAGCTAATGAGATTGTTCCAGAGCTCTGGAACCCAAGTAAGCCTACCACATCACAACTTAAAATCAGTATAATTGATAAATAACTGTTTGTCAAGTTACCATAAATGTACTTAAACTAATGTAGCATAAATTCAATAAAATTGTATTTACAGAATTATTTCAATTAGCCATGTCTAAACTCTTAAGTATAATTATTGTAATAATAATCTTCTAAATAAAATGCAAGAATTGTTTATCAATAATTATTTTTAAAAGAGTGCCTTGGCTTCATGTAAGAAAATTAATCTTCACCATCATTTTTCTTTTGCACTCCAACAGGATTTACATAAGTCTGATATCAAGTCATATATAAGTTAATATATTTTTCTTTAATTTCTTTTATTTTATGATCAATTACATTAATAGAGCAATTCTGAAATAAAAGACAGAAGGACAATATTTTTCCATAAGATGGAAAAGGCTGCTCTTTTATTCATATCATGAAATTGACTAAAAATTACAAAATCTGTATAAAATATAACAAAGTTTTAAAAAAATTTCTTAGTTACTCTCATTCAAACTGCACTAAGTGTTAGTCTTTGACTATCTATAGCCTAGATATCCACAGGATGATATATAAACTACTCAATATTAAGGTGAACATTGCTTTAGGAAGTACTACTTTTTTGAAGAATCTCTTATTTCTTCCTTCTCCAGACTCTACACTAAGCTACTTCAGCTTCCCAATAGAAAACACAACTCAAAGGCTTCAGCTATTTACAACTCTCATTGTATCCAACTCTGGGGAAAAACAGGAAAGTTCATTCTTCATTTTTATATGCACAGGCATACTGAGAAAACTAATTAGCCCACAAGAAGTTTTTTGCTCCTCAGAGCTACCACAGAGAAATAAAAGAAAAAACAAAACAAACAAACAGAAAACCCCAAACAAACAAACAAAAAAATAAAAAACAAACCCCCCACACACAGACACAAAAAACTCCAACCAAAACAACAAAAAAATTAACCGACACTATCTGTTGCAAGTAATCAGTTCGTTAAATTGTTCTTTCTTTATTATAGCCACTTCATTACATTCATTGGGTTGAGAAGAAACCAAAAAGACTTTAGATTTTCCAAACATATGTGCTGCAACATTCTTAGTTTGAAAAGACATTCCACTGCTTTCAGAGTGTCATTAATTTCACCCTTGAAGAAGAACACTACATATTGAAGATGGAGAAATTGGAATTACTTTAATAAGTGGTTACATATGAATTCCAGAACCTTCCTCATCAAGTACTAAACTACCTAATGTTTAAAAGCACACACTTCCTTTGCCTCAGTAAAAAGCTCACCTTTATTTCTAAAAAAACTTCCACAATTTCCCCTTACAGAACACTCCTACAAACTACTAGCACTATACTGCTATGCTATTTTTATCATGTTGGCTTTGCTTTATCCTAACAGTCCACAACCTGTAATTCTGAACCAGTCCGCACAATTTCTAGCCTTCCCTGGTCTTTCTACCAAGACTCATGACTAGCTGCCATGTCTCATCATTTAATCAGCTTCAATCAGCTCCTGCACCATAAACCAGTCTTTCTGTGGCAGGATGCACAGGTGTAAGTACTGTGAAATGGATTCATTCAAGCTTTTACTGCTATCCTGAAGAACACGGGATATGAAACTGCTTTACGTGAAGGATAAAGCTAAACACACACAGAAACACCTTCCTTTAGACAGAGCTTCTGACAGCACAGCACTACTTTTGTGTAGCTAACATTATACCAGTTACCTGGGCAAAGTAAAGATCCATACAGTATCTTTCATTCAAGCAGAGTATTTCAAAAGTGACAAACACCACCACCCCTGCCAGACAAAAATGGTACTATTGTTCTGGTAGGAAGACCAAATGTAGCCGTAGCCAGGGAGAATGTGCCTTAAGCAAACAAAGCTGCCATCCAGCCCCAGCGGCTGGCTTGAACCCTAAATTAGGTGCAGCATCAGGACCTACCCTTTCCTCATTTGAAAGGATAAAGATTCATCTCAGTAGAGCAGACCTTTTGTTTTCAAATCACTATGTTTTGCTATTGCTCAATCTTATAGTTTACATTTTATTCCTAATTTTTGCTGTTTGCTAAATTCCTTACAGTTTGTCGACATATTCTGGCCCAGATACAGCCACAACATATTTTAGAAGCTTCCTTGCCTGAGTCTTTTTTTTTGCCCTTTGACATAATTTCTCTTCCCAAACATACAACAATAATACAAAAATCATCCATTTAAAATGAAAATTGTTTTGAAATGACATGCTTAATAAAAGCATTCTAAGCCCAGTAGTCTTTACAGATGTGAAATAATTGCTGAAGCTAATATGAACCAGAAATGGCTGTATTTTTCAACAGCTCTGAGCTATATATAACATGTCTATTCTTTTGTTACAGTTTGTTTGGTTTTAAACCAAAGAATGGCCTCTCTGGATTGCAGATTAAATGCTGTTGCATATTCAGCAAAACAAAATGTTTTTACCGCAAGAAAGAATACACCACCATAAAGGTACTTCAAATATTGAAGACCACTTGTAATAATCCACTAGGAGGTGGAAGGGGATTTGTAACTAAATTGGGTTTTATTTAATTAATTTCAAGTTACTGCCTTGATGAGTCATAGAAATTTTCATCAAAGGGATATTCATCTGGCACTGATATATCTGAATATATTAAGTAAGACCTTTCTGTTCATCACATATGAAAGTTGAAAGTGGTGTTTAACCAGGAAATATCTGTAAAGTATGTCATCCAGGACAGTAAAAGTGTCATCAGTGCAAACTTTGTCCTTTAGCATATTTTAATTTATATAAAGAAAACCTGAATGTGTCCTGTAGCAACTACTTTCATTCAAAATGGGTTCATTAGCGATTTACACAAAAGATTCCCCTCATAAACACATTAGAATTTCAAATTTCACAGGTGTGATACACTTCTAATACAGAAGTAATCAAATACACGTGTAAGAGCTTGAATTCCATGCAGGTTTCTGTACATGAAACCATGATATAAAGACACTATTCTACTGTGTTTGGGTTTGTACAATCACCAAAAACAACACTAGCACAAATGTAGTTGTTTGTGCCAATAATTTTGCAATATTGCAGAAGTTGTGGCTGGATTTCAAGGCTCAGAATATCACTCAGAAGCATTTCAAAGTTATTAAGTGATACCTGGAAAAAATAAATAAAGAAAAAAAGCAAGCTGTTCATTTTTTTTATAGGCAGGAATACATACTGCTATTGGATCTATACATTTTTGAATATGTCAGATACAGGACAAAATTTTAGTACCTTATTATTAAAATGCTTTCTAAGGAGCTGTAAATATGTATACCTCAATATAAATATGTATACCTCAACATTAAGCACCTCAGTCATGTATGTAGATGCTTTGTTGCTGCTGCTCAGATTCATTACAATTTGTCTGCTGCATCAGCTGATGTCTCTAAGACAATCCTGCAAGGACATTCAATGGTTTGTTTACCAAAGGGACGTTTCCAAAGAGCACTGTTGCACTGATGTTATGCTGATTTATCTATAGCTACTGCAATTAAATACAAAACCAACACCACTTGTTATAGCTTTTCCTTTTTTTTTTTTATTTCCAGTTCATAAGAGTGGCCATTTCTATTTTATTCTAAAAAATAAATCAGACCCTAGTCTACCCATTCAAATGAACTTATCACTTTTAGCACATTAATTCCATGTTATTTGGTCAACAAATAATTTAAGCTTTATTTAAAAAAAAAAAAAACAAACAGTATGAAAGAGTAAGATTCTTTTTTCTTCTTTACTTTGGCCACTTTTCTACACATTGACTGAAACAAGGTCTTCTACTTTTGTTCAGACTTAGTTTTGTGAAATTTTAAACACAATTCAGTCACATGAACATAAATGTAAGAAAAACATGGAAGATTTTACTATTAATAATACTTTGCTATTTTAAAGTAACTTTCAAACAAGCATACAATATGATTTTACAGCCACTTGGGTAAGTTTTCACTACAACAACAAAAAGCACATTTGTTTCTTCAGAGTCATTGACTACTTAAGTCTTTGAAACAAAACGGTCCCTCTATACATCAAAAATGGTTTTGAGAAACTGAGGAAATACTACATAAACAACTTCAAATAAAGAAAAATAAGATAATTTTAGCATGTTTATTTTAATCATGCGAAAGAGTGACTAAGTTTGAATGAATTGCTAGAAGCCCTCAGTGGACAGATGAAACAGTTACTAACAATGACTAAAGGATTTCTATGATTACATTGCCTCAAGTCTTGGTGAGGTGATACGAACATCTGGCTTTCCAGTGTAGATCTTAACACAATCTTTTAATAAAATTCATCTTCATAATAGCCACTGAAGACTATTGCTTCCATAATATAACTCACATGCAATTATTCAGTATAACAGTTATTTATTCTGGCATTCACGTATCATTGAAAAGCCGTACAAGAGTCCTGTGTTTTTCAATTCTTCAATATACTTTCCTTTATTCATGTTGTACTAACATTTGTCCCCCTCTAACAGTTTTTATACCCTTTTGTTTGGTATATTTTGAGGTGTGCATGAAGTTTCTGGCATTGTATTGGAAGTATTAACCTCCATTCTACAGCCACAATGCAAAATTTATTTACACTACAGTTACTGTGATCAGTCATTCCTTAGTGCATATGTGCATTATACATTTGAAGGGAAATGCCTGTAAGGACTGCACTCAATTTCCTGGCTTCTCATGTTCTGAGATGGGACATACTATAAGTATGTACCAAAAACACAGCAGAAATGGACAGCCTCAGAACACTAGGCACAAGATGTTTCTGCTTACTCAGTCAAAAAATGCTTGATTTTTGTTTTTTTCCCTAATAAAAAGGACAACTCTGGTAACAATAGTTGCCAGAAGTACAAACTTCTGATGCTTGCCATTGTTCTCAGTAGAAAACAAATCTATTGGCAGAATATCAACCCTACAATAGAGTTGTGTCCAGATCATGTGTGGTTAGCTTTCAACAACCTATTCAAACATGCATATCTGACACTAAGTACAGAAACTTTATGAATTCCTTGTTTATCTAGAGCATGCAAGTATCGTACTCACAAGTATCATACTCACATCTGCACTACTGCTTCCAGAGTATCAGGAGCACCGCCACAGAACAGTATGCATTTGTAATGCATAGAACAGACTTGTAACACTACCTCACTTGAGAAGGGACATTTGGGGACTACATTCCCTGCATCTGTAGGTGATTCAAGACAGCTTAATTAAATGCTTATTTGACCAGCATTTTTCTGAGGTGAAGACACACGTTCTATGTACCTCTAGAATCCAGATACTAAATGACTGTTATGCTTCCTGCACTGCCACAACTACCAAGGATATTGGGTATCAGTGGGAATAGCAGCACACAAAGCTTTTCCAGAAATGCATGGCATTTCTCTGCCTATTTGTAGGTAGAATGATTGAAAAACACTCAGCTTTTGCCAGAGTTCTCTAGATAGTTTCACAGTTCCCTCTTTTAAAAAGGGAATATCAATATCCAAGCATCAGTGAGACTTCACACACATATGTATGGTTCCATCATCCAGCTGTCAACAATGTGTCTACTACAGCTCTTGAAGTGACTACAAGTGGCCATTAACAGGTTAGCATACACTGTCAATTTATTCACTGGAGATTTAGGATCTGTCTTTTTTTCTTTAATTTTCTGTTCCTTGAGCATTTTTCTTTACAAGCCTGGAGTGAGATACCTGAAGTATTTAAGCACTATTATTTTCTTAGACTCCCAGAGATAAGACGTCTTGTTGGACTCAGGAGTGTTTGCATAACAGATGTGTTAGCATAGGCTGACTTGTTCCATGCAGCAGACAGTTTTGGTATATGGCACAAAGAGTCTGTGAAATTTGTAAGTTGTGCACTATACCTCATGCCCTGTGATATGCATGAGACCAGAAACAGCAGCAGCAATGGAGTCATATCCACCTCTCTGAACCACTGGACCAGTCTGACCATAACCTGAAAGAGAAACAGAACAATTAGTAATTCAATCAATGACAAGTACAACACAAACTGTTATTTCTCTTCAGTTTTTGTTAACAAGCTGTCCAGATTTTACAGCCAATGAATGCTATTGTAGTCTATTTATTCCTGCACATTTTTAAGACTAAAGTTGGATTTATCCTCTGTGGGTTGAGGATGTGTTTGATCTTAATTCTAGACAGACTTGTATCCCTGCTATGTTTCATTCCTTTTGGATAAAATTTCCTTTTTAATTCACTGTGTCAGCTGAGGTTGGACTGAGATGTTATTTCAGAGCATCTACGGTATCTCTACAGACCTATAATTGCTGTCTAACAGAGCCCATCTTGCCTGTGTTATCTCCTCTGCCATAAGGATACCTTGAATACCCCAAACAATACTAAAATCATGACACTATGGTTTAGACACTTGAATTATTCCCCCCTCATTTCTGTTACTTTATTCCACATCTAAAAAGAGCTACCTTCAAAACAAAATATTGTTTACAAGAGATGGCAAGGCTTTAGCAAGTATGTACAATCTGTTTGCCAAGAGTTAGCACCAATGAAATTCAAAATACTGAGAATTTTTACAGAACTACATAAATACAGTTTTGTTCATCTGTAGAATTAACTTAAAATAAACAGCTGTAGCCAGAAGGATGTTGTCTTACTTTTCTTTGCTCTAGTCATCATATTCTTCTAATAACAACCACAAAACCTTCCAGCTGAGGAGGTCTTGCACAAGCAGCTGAGGAGGTCACTGGAACCAGTGACCATCATCACAGAGGGTAGAAGTCAACAGGGAAGGAGCAAAATATTTGATCGACGGTTTCTATTAGTTCTAATTATGGCAGAGCCCTCAAAATTTGGATTTAAGCTCTTGTCCTCCTCAAAGAGGAAACACATTCAAAGCTATTCTCGTGCTTTCTTTTCATGTACCTCTAAGAGGAATCCCTTGGTTATAGGAGCAGTTAGGAGATATTTGTCACAGACAAGATTCCTAATTTAACTGTAGTTTTAAAGCAACATTTCTCTTTTATTCTTACCTGTGAGGACAGTATTAGAATTACATTGTATCAACATATACTGCAAGATAAAAATTCCTGAATCTCCTAGATTCCTTTTCATTATTCTCCTGGAATAATCTTCTCTACATACAGACAGCCCATTCAGTAGACATGGCAGTCTAAACATTGGCTTTGTGAACTAAAGCAGACAATTAAAAATAATTTCTCATTGAGGTAATCTACCTCAGTTCCTCCACTTGGACTGATGCTGTTAGGTGCATAATTCATAAATTACTCCCAATGTATAGTGCAAGAGAATTATGATCACTGCAAACTGGAGTTAAAGCACATTGTTATTCCAGTTGATAAATCATACCAAGCAAAACAATATCCACTTACCACACAGATTTCCCCATTATACCACAAACTATCTCAATTGCCTGATCTTTTTCTGGAGACATGAGATCCACGTTGTGAAAAGCTATGGAGGAACTCAACTTCTACACTACTCAGTGTCACAGGGAATATCAGAATACTACAGCCAACCCACTGACTTTATCAATGTAGTCTCAAAACAAACATTTTGCAAGAAAAGAGTCAACACTTTTCTTATGGTCAAATTTGTGTCACTACTCACAAGAGACGAAAAAACCTACCAGTTTACCCAGCTTTATTCAAAATCTGACAACAGCCAACTTTGAGATCCCAAAGAGACCTCGTGGCATTTCTTTTCACATTTACACTCAAGTTTACAGCAAAGAACAGTGTATTCAAATATAAGAGGACTAGCAAATAAAATATACTGGATCCACCCAAAAATGTTCCAAAGAGCTCTAACTAGGCATATACCATTATCTCATTGGAATGAACTGAGAATTAAAACCAGTTAAGTGTGTGGGGCCACTTCAAAAACAAAATCTTGCTCAATAAAAAAAAGTACTCAAAACAACTTTAATTGAATAGTGAAAAGCATATTGCAGTAAGTGAGAAACTACGTACTGGCCTCAATTATTAACAAAGAAAAGACATCTCAACACATCTACTCACACAAATGTTTTCATAAACAGCAAACATCTGAAAATTAAACATTTAGTATGTAGACAGAACAACTATACAATGCTTTGCAATGCTCTTCTGGTAAGGACAAACATCCATCCCTCAAACACTGAATTCAGGAAAGGTGACAGGCAACAAGACCTGCATTTTTCTAGAGGAGTTTCAGAAATAAAATTTTTTAACTCCTTTTCACACATTATAACAGCCAGGTTTCAAAATAAAAGCTGTTACTTAATGGCTTTCTGGTTAAAATTAGAACCTCTATGGAGTGTTTAATTAGTCTTCATAGGTCACAATAGATTAAAAAGAAAAAAATACATAATTCTGATATTGATCTGAATTCTGAGTGAACAAAGCTAGTATGAGGACAAAATCTGTTGTCATTGGAAACAGTTTGCCCCAGGAACTATGGATATGCAAGATTCCTGGAGGAAAAAGTAGAGTTAAGCGAGAAATAGCTATTGCTAAAAATGAAAGATCTCATTATCCAGACACAAATCAAAGGCTGAACATTATTATTCTGGTAAACAACGCAGGTCAATGGAGCAACCCAGTAAAGATGTTTTAGAAATAAAGATGAACACAAACACAAAAAGCTTGAGGAGGAGTCCAAAATTACACTCAGAAAATATTCAGCCTGGTATCCAGATTTTACAGTAACTGTTATATGTAAACATACACACATATGTACATATTTATGTGTACATATAAATATAAATATATAAAATAACTCCTTAAAGATAAAAATGCCACCTAAAGTTTGTTTGTCCAAATACTCTGTGTTCTCTCATACTTAATTCAGTATGAAAAGCATAGATTTGCAATTACACCCTTAAACCTCAGTATAGGCTCCTGTTGAATAACATGTAGTTAGTGGTTTAAAGTTTAGATACAATGAAAAATGCTTCAGGGTAAAAAGATAATCCCAGCTGAATACAGAGAGAATAGATTTAACAGTGATGGTCTCAGAAGGTAAGATAAGGCAACTGATTACACTCCTGCTCCCCTTTAGTGGAGTTTATCACCATAAGCTACAGTCAATATTTAAATAGTCTCTGCCAGTAAAGAATTTATTTTAGATCCTTAAGTCCAGTGAAGGTATTTTTACTTTGGGGAATATATTTCAGAGAGACAAAAGAATTTAAAATTTAATTTAATAAAACCAAGTGTTTTCTAAATAATTTCAGCTTGACAGGCAGCTGCCTAGATTCTAAATCTTATGTAAAGCTTTAGATTTGTGTAAAACATAATCTGCGGGGAACAAAAGAAAGTTGCACCACACTAAACCCCTATTCAACTTGCAAAATCACCATTCTACACCTTGCACTAGGAAAACATGATTTCTCCTGATACCTGTAACATCCTCATGTGTCTAGAATTCAAAATCATTGAAGTATGAGCCGATGTTCTCTACTGCAAAATGTACACCAGTTTCACAACCAAACTGTGTACAAGACAATAACCCCCAGTTGGATGTCCAAGTGCTTCCTAAAAATTGTCATTGTCAAAGCATTATTTAATCTTCACAGCAAGCTTTTGAAATTGCCAGAAACAGAGAATCACACAGAATCACAGAATGGGTGGGGGTGGAAGGGACCACAGTGGGTCATCTTGTCCAACCTCCCTGCTTAAGCAGGGTCATCCCAGAGCACATGGCAGAGGATTGCGTCCAGATGGTTCTTGAATATCTGCAGTGAGGGAGACTCAACACCCTTTCTGGGCAATTTTTTCCAGTGCTTAGTCACCAGCACAGTAAAAAACTTGTTCCTCATATTCAGGGGGAACTTCCTGTGTATCAATTTCTTCCCATTGCCTCATGTCCTGCTGCTTGGCACCATCAAGAGCCTGGCTCCATCCTCTTAGCACCCCTCTTCACATGCTTAGAGACACTGATGAAGTCCCCTCTCAGTCATCTATTCTTGAGGCTGAACAGGCCCAGCTCCCTCAGCCTGTCCTTGTAAGAGAGATGCTCCAGCCCCTTATTCACCTTTATAGCCCTCCAATGGATCCACTCCAGGAGCTCCATGTCACTCTTTTGCTGAGGAGCCAAGAACTGGACACAGCACTCCAGCTGTGGCCTCACCTGGGCTGAGTAGAGGGTCAGGATCACCTCCCTCCACCTGCTGGCAATGCTCTTCCTAATGCACCCCAGGATACCATTGGCCACCTTGGCCACAAGGGCTCACTGCTGGATCTTGGAACTTGTTGTCCACCAGGACCCACAGGTCCTGCTCTGCAGAGCTGCTTTCCAGCAGTTTTGCCCCCAGCCTGTACTGGTGCAGGGGGTTATTCTTCCCCAGGCACAGGACCCTGCAATTGCCTTTGTTGAATTTCAGGCAGTGCTTTCTGCCCATCTCTCAGTCTTCCAGTTCTTCTCTTCCATCTCTCTCAAGGCCCTTTTCAAGACCACTTGGAAGCCCTCTGGGGTATCAGCCACTGCTCCCAGCTTTGTGTCACCAGTGAACTTGCTGAGGAGGCATCTGCCCCTTCCCCCAAGTCACTGATGAACAAGTTAAACGATACTGGGCCGAGTACTGAACCTTGGGGACACCACAAGTGACAGGCCTCCAGCCTCCTCCTATGCCACTGATAACAACCACTAAAGGACTATTTGCTTATTCAGCATAGTCACACCGAAATCTTCCTGTTCTGACCCTGCAGTCAAGTCTATCTTCTACACAAGAAAGGGTAGAAACCTTTACTCTTTGAAGCTTTTTTGAGCAAGAAAAATTAACAGGGTATGAGAAGTATGAAAGAACTGGCACTGGCTAGTTTGTGTCAGCTTAAAGGAAACATGGGCCTTTACTGGAGGTATTTACAAAGCAAATGCCACAGCTTTCCACCAGCAATCCTGTACCCTTAGCTCAAACAAGAATGAAGGAAGAGACTATAACCACTTGGAAAGTTCTGAAAAACAGAGGATGCTAAATAGAGACAGTAAAGATAAATTTGCATTTGGAAAGTTTTAAAGAATTTTCTTAACCAAGATCTTCACAATCACTCTTTGTTAGTCTGCAGCATAACATAGTGTATGAATATTCAAAATGAGACATGCTTAATCTGACATTAAAAAATCAGTATCTCTCTGTTCCTGCATCTACTTTTCTTTTAATATTTGGGTAAATATGACAAAGTTTTATAAAATAAGGTGGCTAATATGTAATAATGCAGCTCACAGCTGTTCGAAAAAGTCTCCAGCTGTTTGATGACCAAACAGCTGGAGACTTTGATATGGAGCAACAAAAGAAGACTTAAGGTGCCTAAAAATTTTAATCTAGCAAAACTGAAAAATAATCATTTCAAGATAAACAGTAATTATAATAGCACTAATTCTGTAATGCTCCCTCATCACTAGCTGGGGGCATTACAGAAGTAACTTCATGCAAGACACTAATTGCAGCTGACTGAAGATTCATTTGGTAAAATGAATTGAAGCACATAAATTTCCTGTGAATATTAGCAATATATACATATTACAATTAAATCTAAGAGTGAGATTGCTGCTATTATCTGATTAAATTACATTGGTATTAATACACCACAATTCCTGACAAGTGGAAAGACTAAAAGTATTTCTTTCTCCCAGATTTTTCTAGTTAAAGCAGACATACATATTTAAAAAAAAAATACATTCTTCAATGGGAAATAAATCTTAGCTACTTCTCTAGGGTTGGTGTGACATTCCTCTGTGATGAAGGGACGCCAATTGTTCTGAAACATGGAAGTTACTTCTAACACAACAAAGCTTATAGTTCTGGGCTTAGTGTACAGGAGCCATGTGATGGCACTCAAGGTTTGGAACATAGCACAGGAAAAATTATAATATTTTCAGGCATCATATGGGACAAAAGTTTGGGGAAAAAAATAACATGTCATAACAAACTACTGCTAGTTTATCCACTTTAAAATGGTCAATATATTTATCACATAAGAGAGACATAATTTGCTTTACAATCTGCTCTAAATGATTCTGTTCTGAGACACAGAAATAAATATTATGAAGTGAGAAAGGTCAGGCTGAAGATTACGAAGAAAGTAATAACAGTAAAAGTTGCTGGACTGCACAAAAGTGTTAGTATCCAAATTGCCAAATGCTCAAAAATGTCATACTAAATTTAAAAATGCTAGCAAAAAAAAAACCCCAACCCAAACCTGTTTCCAGAAAGAACTCTGTTATAAAAACAGACTAATGTGGCCTTACAGGTTTAGCTTTCTAATACCATGTCAGCTACAACATAGCTTTATTTCATTTTTGCCAGACGACAGTGGGATTTTTTAGATACATTTATGTCAGACATTCTTCATAAATTTTAAGAAAGCAGGCAAACCAATTAAACAACTTTGTCCCAGAAAAAGTTTCATGTGTCTGTAGATTCTATGCTATTCCAAGATGTGTACTGAACACACATTTGGACACCCCATTTCCTTGCCTACGAGTTACTGGTGATATGATGACAGAATTCCTAACATGTATAAAAAACTATTCAGTTTGGCTAGGAGCTGACTGAAAGCATCTGGGATAAACAGTCACTGATGTGTTGCAATATCATCACTTTAAGGACAATCACTCTAAAAGAAGTATTTTTACGTAAGTTAGTTTAGATTCATTTGGGATTTTTATGAAGATTAACAAAAATGTTTCTACATTTCTCAGCTTGTTGTGCATTTGATTTGTATTTCATTAAATGTAACAACCCAGGATAGTGAGTCTCAAACAGTTTGCACCTTCAGAAAAACAACTGAGAAAGTAAATCTCACAAAATTACTAAAAGCACAGAAACTGGAAAGGGGGAATGAAAACCCATTCAACACATGAAATTGCTACTCTGACTTTTTCAATACAATGTGCTTCCAAGCTAATGATGGCCTCATAATTAAATCTACAGGACAGCCTGAGTATGACTTTCTGTGTCATAAAAAGAAAGGTCAGCATTTCTCATTATGACCTGTGTTCAAATGCTAGAGAATTGTATTATATTTGTATTATATGCTAGAGAAAACCAAAAGCCATAATTTCTGCACTTCTTCACAATTTGATAGCATGATAAAACTTTATAAGGTCAAATATAAAACACATTGTACTAAAAGGATAGGAAAAACCAACATGGAGACATGTTGTCAACACAGACCAATTCCCTGTAGTTCAATTCCCACATGAAAAATGACATTACAAAGTCAGGCGGTATATAGGATATTCTGAGCAAAACATAGAAAAATATGTTCAACATAGACATTTCTACAAATAGGAACTAAACATTGTCACAAATTCAATCCAGATAGATGGCTATCCCTGCTGAATAACAAATTAATGAGAAACACCTTTTGGCTTGTTCTATTGCCAAAAGAAAATATTCAATTAAAGACAGCTTACATCTTTACTTAATAAAGATTAATGAAACAAGCAGAAGAACACAAGCAATTCTCTGCGATGACAAAAGCCAAAGTCTAACAGACGCATTATATGAAACTTTGCAGTGTCAGAGCTGCCAAATGCGTTAGCAAAACGAGTAACGACTTTTGGAAAATGCTTGCCATGTGTTGGTCAGAAGGAAAGGAAGTACAACTTCCTGAATAGGCAGGCTTACAGGAGATCAGAACAGATACAAGAAAGGTGAAGTCAGAGCAAACTGTCAAGAGAGATGAAAGGATATTAAAAAAAAAATAAGCCTTAAGTCAGCAAGCATAAAATCTGACCAATCTGATAAAAACATTTCATTTCCCAATTGATGATTGCAAATGTGTACAATATTTTTTGCTTTTACACATGTTGATTTAGACATTCTAACCCTATCTTTTGAACAAAATCAGGTGTTATAAGTTGGAAGGCAAAGATAAAACAAAATTGTTAAATCAAATATAAAACTCTATGCTAAGATTTAGCTACTGAAAGACTAGAAGAGGACAAACAACAGCCTCTGCCAGTTGTCCACCTCCATCCAATTTTCATGTGATCTAGGTACCCAGCCTCACACAATTCCTCTTAAGGCACCAACCACACTTCTGGGACACAGCCACAGACCATTTCAAACAACACAAGCTTGGTTTTCAAAAGGCTTTTAATCAGGCCTGCAGACTTCTAGGTCATATTTTCTAGTTTTATAACATGCCAAATATAAGTTACAAGAAAGCAGTCCTTCCCTCCATAGCTCAAACTGTAATTACTCAAGAGATGCTGCCATCACTTTCTTTTGCTAAATCAGTGAAAGTTTAACTTGTCACTCTCTGAATTTCAAGGCAGAAGCAGCTTCCCAGTCTAAGTGGGGTCAGTCTTCTACACGATCTAAGAAATGAAATGCATCATGGTGACCATTTTCCAAAACTAAAACTTCAATTAAAAGCTTTTAGATGACACTGAGATTAGGTACTCAAACTTTATTCCCCACCTTAAAGGAGGCTGATAGACACCCAAATTCCCCATCACTGTTTTGGGTTTACAGAAATATTCCCAGCTGAATACTCTTAAAAGTAACAACTCACTCCTTGTTCCATGCTTGGTAAAGATACAGCTGATCTTAGGACTACAAATATTTATATAGTGAAAGCTAATACTAAAATAGTGAAGTCAATTACTCCCAGCAGTGCAGCAATAGCATTTCCCCAGAACATCCAGGCTGCAAAACTTGTACAGAAATTAGTTAAATACTGAGGCAAGCTGTCTGTCCTAACCTCTGTGTGTCCTCATCTACTTTGGTAGGACTGTTCTACCCACCCAACTCTGCCACACTATTACTACTAAGGTAAAGGAGCAAATATTTGTGAGAAATATCTGGCTAATCTGGAAATTAGTCAGGAGTCAACAGAAAGACACCAGACTTCAGCTCAACAGATATGAATGATCTTGCCACTTCTTTTAGTGAAAAAGATCATGTAAAATTAAGAAGTACCTGCAAGATGTATTTTCTATGAATATTTATGATGCTATGGCCAAGCAGTGTAGTGCCAGGATAGCCTCAGAGAAGTCTTCTGAAAAGGACATGATTATCTATGATCCCATGACAGAAATGTTAAGTAATTACTTAATTACATAATTATTTCTCATCTGAAACACATGATGTTCATTCTAAAGTGGATATTACCTAAACAGACATCCATTTGTTGTGACTGTACATAGTTCCATTGACAAATCTGTGCAGCAGTGTCCAAAGAAGGAGCTGACCTTGGCCAAGCACTCCCCCTGGGGGTTGCAAGTCCATGGCTGAGAATGCATACTATGACCCTGACTTCTCCCTCTAAGACCAAATACACAGTCCCTCAGGGGCAGAAGTTGGAAAAGTGTACCAAATGAACTCAAAATCAGTATGTAATTGTTTTTTAAACTTTCCAAATATTTCTCAAAAATTTTCAAGACAAATCTATAAAGTTTAATTCCCAAAGAGGATTAAGTCACATGGAATGCAACATATTCTTAGAATTCCAGGCTGTCATTTCAACCCTTTCAACAACTTCAGTGATATTTTTTGAGCCTGATTTTAGTTTTCTTTAGTCTACACACATAAAATATGTAAATAGAAGAGCTATGATAAAATACATGGTCTGGAAGTAAATCAGTTTCAATTTTAATCTTAAAAGAAGTTTGATTCATTCAGCAAAATATAAAAGCTAAAACTCAAGGTATCACATTAATAAATTCCTTCCCATATATTTTAAGATCATGACTTTAATTTGACAGAAATAAAAGAAACTGACAAACAATCATACATTACATGTTTTGAGCAGGTACATGATAGATAGCAGCCCTTATTATTGTACAAAAATATATTTTTATATTAATAAGCACCTTACAGTTGCAGTTCCATAAAATAATTTTGAAATACGTAGTCTTGTAAAAGAGGTTGCGAAATTTTGGCGTCTTATTTTCCTCTTGAAATGGTGGTCAGGTCACTCTTAAGACACGATCACAATGGCACTAGTTACCCCCATCCTGACTTTGCAATACCCACAGGGACTCTACTCCTGGAAAAGAAAGCCGTCCTCTCTGTTAGAAAGCTTTTCTAAATGTTTAATAGGAATCTTTTTTTGCAGAAATTTTAACAGTTACTTCTTTTCCTATGTATAACAGATTATTCTTTTCTCTTTACAAGAGCTTTTACTTACGAGAAGACTGTTATCCACAAAGCTATTCTCATTACACCCTTACTTCACAGTAACATTCACTACTTCCTATGTCAAAGTTTTCTCTACAAGACAATTTGCAGATCAATGGGTTTCAGCTGTTGGCATAAACACTGGCATACAAAATGCTTTTAACAATCAGGTACATGGAAAAGCGTCAGCTACTGCCACCATTTTGGTTTCTAAAAATGACAAAAACCAGGCTATTTTTCAATAGTTTGTGTCTTCTACACCCAAAACTGTTTTCTTTCTGTTTGCTAGCTACTGACAGTGTTTTATTTTATAACAGTATTCTAAAAACACAAGTAATGAAAACCATATGCTTACTGGGAAACGTTTTCAGGTCAACAGCAGCTACTTACAGTCTTCCTACAAATCTAACAGCACCCACAGACAATACGGTGAAAGGGCACAACAAAGACACTGGATCTTTTCACCATTTTAATTAGTTATATTTGTTTCTTTGGTAAAATCACAAAACCTCACCATTTGAAACAATGAAACAAACCAAACAAAGAAAAATTCTTGCTATCTTCATGAAATCCATCAGGCAAGGAAAAAAGATTAACAAAACAAGATAAAGCAGATAAGGATGCTATTAGACAGGAGAGTCCCCAAAACATAATTCATTTCGAAACAAGCAGAGAAATCTTTAGTAATAACAAACAAAATATTTCATTATCTTTTCTTGTGTCTTCTCTTTCGACTATTACAACTCAAACACAATAAGTACTGCTTTACAAAAGCCTGCTGCATGGCTTCTGAAGATGCCTAAAGTCTTCCAGCTTCATTTCTGTTAACTTAGCTAGGCACCAGTCCAAGCATAATAGCTATTGAAAAAAAAATATTAAACCATCAGTAAGTGTCTTCACAGTTGTACTGTGCTGTTCATATCCAGGATTTTCAGTGTCTAATCTGGTTTCATTCACTGTAAACCAACCCAGTGTTAAATCTTACAACTCCCAGGCTCTCTGTCTGATATGGTATTCTTCATTAGGACAGAGCCCAAAATTCTGAAGTTTTCGATTTTATGCAAAATACTGCTATTTAGATGGAAGAACAAGCAATAGCGTGAGAAGGCATAAGAAAAACATTACTTTCATGCACTGCTGAAAGCCAATATTTAATTTTAAAGCAAGGAGGAATTATGACTGATTCATTAAATTTTGCATATACTTCATATTGAACAAAGAATGGAAACATAGTGTTTCAGAATAGCACTTGTTTTCAACTGTTTCTTGTTCCTAAACTCACAGTATTTTGGACATTCAGGCTATGTGTGACTGAAAAAATAATAGTGGAAAAAACAGCTAAGCCCTCCTGCTATGCTAAATGCCAGTGCAAAAGAGTAGCTCAACCATTTACAGGAAAAAAAAAATTAATGCACTCTAACCGCTGCTGGTGTGTTGATGACAGAAGCAGCAAAAAGTCAAAGACTTAGTGTCACTCAGCTAAAATGCCCACCTTCCTGAAGGTGTATAGCAGATCTGAATCCTGCAAGGATATCAATCCAACCAAGAGAAAAGGGATTCTCTCAGCTCCCATGTGTTTCTCAGTAACCCTTTTTTCAACGTGCCACCTCTCAGTCTCCATCCTTTTCACACTTGTTTGTGTTACTGATACACTTTGAAAGTTTGGTTGGTGTCAATGCCAGAGCCCTTTAGTATTTTTGAAGTACTGGCAAAACCCTGCAAATATAAGGCAAATGCAGCTTACCAGACCAACCTGCACTTCATACTAAAATGCAAAATCATTTACAGAAAAATATCTCCAAGCAGAACAATTTTACCAGCAAAAGAAAAGTTTTGTCAGTATAGTAACGTATTTGCTAATGGCTTCTGCCGAAACAACTAAACCAGTCAGCATTAGCACCTTTTCACAATCCTGTCCAGCACACCTGTGCTGACAGAAGCCTGCTGTATAGAAAACAGCCTCTTGCTCACTTCCAAAAAGTTTGTCAACCAGATGAATTTTACAGAATCCTCCACTTTTGAATAGGCTTGTTTCGGCCTATGCTAATTTTGCAAGCAGTAGAGAAAAACACATAAACCCACCAGCAACAGGAATGTGCTTTAAAAGTAGGAAAATTAACCTTTAGTTCTGCATCTTGACACAGTAGAACTACATTAATCCTGTTGAAGGAGAGATCTTGAAGTTTGATTTTATGGTAAAACACCCTAAAAAAGGCACCTTTGTAATACTTATATTTCAGTCACTCTGGAATTGTATACACATATTTTCTGTATAATACAGGTTAAAAAATATTGTTGCCATCACCAAAACAAAAGAAAGAAAAGTGTAAACTCCAAACTCAAGTCCATTTTGTTTCTCCTCCAATAAGAGAGACCAAGCTTAATTGCTCTGCAACACACCTCAGTCAAACCTTGCTTGTTCGCATTTTACTCCGCAGCCTCTTGGCAATTCACATTGTCCAAAGGGGCTGTAAAAGCGTATTTAAAGGGGTTTAAGCATAGAGCAGCACAGAAATATGAAAACAAATGGAGACTTGAGACCAGCTAGCAGCATATTCTGTCTCCAGAAATGGATAAAGATAGATGACAACATGAAGAGGATAAGACTAATATTATTCTTGCGTACTATCCCAGGTTCCAACAGTTTGCAGCTGATAGTCTTCTTGATTAAGTAGATAAAGTTAACCAAAATTTCCTAAATCAACTTTAGGGGGTAAGATACACAGAAAACCTTTGCAATTTTCAAGCACTTTAGGTAAGCAGACACTTAGAACTTATAACATAATTAAAATTACATATTATGTTACTAATTACAACATAAGCAAAACAATAAACCAAAAAGAAAACTGAATATTTTGAAAAAATTACAATTTTTTTAACAGTGCCAGAAAATTCAAATCCTATGAATCAGGCTTTTAAAACATATGGTTCTTAAAAAGAAATATGAAAAATATGTGAACAATAAAAGTAGAAGTATTCAAAGTAGTCCCATTATTTGTCATCTGTTTGCAAGTCTGATTAGCAGTAGAGTCATTGTTTCCCAGTTTTCATCAGAATCATTAGGATTTTTTTTTCAGTAAAAGTAGAATTCAACACAAAATAACCCAACTCTTTATTAAGGAAAAACACTGAATACGTTACTAATCCCAGTAAAGAGAAAAAAATAACCCTGGGTCTAACAGACCTATTTAATGCTTTTCATTTTTGTCTAGTAAAGCATGAGGTAAACACTGCCTTGCAGATGGATCACCTTTGATACAAAACAGATAGCTGGAAAAATTTAGATCTTCAAAAGCAGCAGAAATTAAGATCAAATTCTTTATACACCATCAGAAGGTACACCCTGTTTGTGTTGCTGTGTTTCAGCAGAGTAGTAATTGGCACCATGAGCTAAGAATAGAAATTAAAAGCTCCCATTGATCCTCCTCATTTAATTCTGAATAAAGCAGTCAGCTGTGGAAGGCTATAACAATATTTGCTTTATTTTATATATAAATAACATTTACAATAATTAAATTTCATGTGTTTAGGATTGCAGTTAATACTCCATATACTAAGTAATTTACCCTGGGAAGAAATACTGGCCACAAAGTGCCAATCCTAAACCAGCAGACTATTTTGGAATGGGTCTTGTGCCAAGCACAAGGTTTGGGACTTCACAGGTTACCTTGTACAAGACAGAGTAAAGGAGAGGCACAAAACTATCTAAACACTTACTGCCAAAATGAAGCAGGTCCTTAAAACACGATACTTAAGGGCAATTTGCAGAAGCATCAGCTGCAGTACCACCCAGTATCCATTAAATCAATGGATATCTGTTTCCAGAATTTCCTTCCTAAAGTTTTGCATGTACACAAATTATCTTTTGATCCTAAAAAAGTACTGAGAGTAAATCAACAGTACATACTGCTACACCATGATAAATTAGGTTAGGCCACAAAAGCAATGTAGCTATAATACTTGAGGTCCAATTTACTATGCAGGTTTAGAGAGAGCTCTTGTTTTTGCTTCTACTCAACACTATTAAGTGATGTAAATGTAGTCTGGCTGGCCTCAAAAGTTCCCTTTTGTAGAGGAAAGAAGCTACATAAACAGATCAAAGCAGTTCTCTCAGGGAATTTACCAGCAGAACTCTGTACCACCTAAAACCACCACTGATAGACCAATGCACTGCTGTGGTGATTGATTCCTTTCTTAGAAACAAAAATTGTTTCTTCATTCACAGGAACAAGTGACTTCCTTTTTTTCTAACTTGTAGTGAAAAAGTGACTTTTTTGACATCATTGAAGTAGTATTTGGATATATGCATTTCTGCCAATTAATTTTCCTACATAAGCAATCATTTTGCCTCTTCACATTAAAGTTTTCTAGTTTGATGGCTCAGCCAAAAGGAAAAATTGACAAAACTTAAATACTCAAATGGCACAGGACTAGTTTTTCAGACCAAGGCACAAATGTGTTTAGATGTCTAGAAAGAAATCAGGTATCTTAAACTTATGAGATAATACAAAACTCTACCTCTTCCACATTAACCTTTTTTTTTAAATATTAAATTGTAGGAATTCTGCTTGCAAACACTGTATAATACAAATAGAGATTAAAATTGTCTCATCAGTTTCTTTAGTTGCTTTATCCATATGGTGAAGGCGGGAAGAAAGGAATGATAGCTTGAAAAACTGTTCTACTGCCTGGAAGCATAAGGGGAACCAGCTCCTTGGCTTTGATTTACATCAAGCAAACTTTCAGTCGTAACAATTAACTTCTTTATGAGGCTATGGCTTTACAATATTTAACATTTGTGCTATATAAGTTAAAACTGTTCCCAATTCTTGCAGAAATTCGTATTTAGAATTAATATAGTCTTAAAAGCTTCAGTCTATTTGCTCATATATTGATGGCCACCTCACGTATCAGAGTAATGACACATGAGATGCATAATAAACTCTTAGGGCTCCTGCTGTATGCCATAAAGCCAGTTCTTTACTGCATGAGGAACCAGCTACCAATCTGAACAAATATGCAGTTTGCACTGAGAATGACAAAGCAGCATACTGGTGCAGGGCAGAAAAGCACCAAAGTATTCAATATCCGTATCATTTTTCAATTTTTGCTGCACTTGTACTCCCAATTACTTAAATCTCTGAAAACAGATACAATCCACTTCTCCAGCTGTCAGGTCTGAACTCTGATTTTAATTACTATCTCCCAAAATTTTTCTTGAGATTTTCTTTTCTTAACACACTCATTCTTTGAATTCCAAGTAGCATTTTGGCTAATTCTATGCATTAAATAGAGGTTTTTTGATGCTTTCACATACTTTAAGAACTATAAGAACATTTAAGAACTCCTGTGTGAAAATGTACAGAATGCTTTAGGAAGAGATGGTTAGATGGCCAACCACAGTACTTCCTTCTGATCACAGCAGCATTTTTTTAAAGAAATAAACTGATGTTCCAAGCTACCTTTCATATACAATGTTTTTTACTTACAGATTGTTCTCCTCTCAACTCTCTTCAGTTTTCCACATAGTTTTTGAAATGTGGTACCCAGAAGTAGACTTCACCTTCCAACCTTACCAATGTGGAGCAGGGTAGAGAAACAGTCCTTTAGGCCATATTCATCTTTATATAATCCAGTATGATACTAGTCCTTCATCTAATCATATTATCACTGACTCATGTTCAACTGTGATCATTCCCCATCATTACAAATAAGTCTTCTGAGAACCCTTTTCTGACCCAGTATTCCCCATACTTTATAAAAATTACTTGACTATTTTTGATTAAGCACAATACATTGTATTTGTTCCAATCTTTAATTCTATCCCTCATCTTTTATTTATGTAAATAATTTGGTGAAGGTAATTTTTAATTCTAATCCAGCTGTGTAAGTTGACTCCCTTCAGCTTTGTGGGTTTTCAGAGCTGCATAGAGCTCTCAGGCCACTAAAAATGGACCTTTTACATTAGGACTTCATCACATGACTGTCCATGGGGCTGTGTTGACACAGAGACGGTTAAGAAGGGTTCCAATTCCAGGCTTCAGTAAGAAAAACTGAGCAGAGTTCCTGAGGCCAGTCCTCCATGACTCTTCTGAGAGTTAGCCAGACCCCCAGAAAATATTCTAAAGCACAGTATAAGGCTGTAAGGAAAGTGATGCTTTCTACCTGTAAATCAGCTCCAGGTTCTTCCTGCCACTCAAATCTAAACCTCACAAGCCCCCAGTAGAACATGATGGCATCAGAATTTTGGGCTCATCCACATCATAATCTATCACCTATACTAAGCAAAAAAAAAAAATCCAGCAACATCAGTTCTGAAGCATTTTCTTCCATTCGATCACAAAGTATCTATAGTAAGCTAGGAGGGAGCTTCTGATCCCTCTTGAACCAAGATTTTTTTTAATTCTTGTACATCATATTTTCTTAGCTTTTCTATGAAAGCATTACGCAAAAGTGTCAAAAACTATACTACAGTCAAAATATATAGCACAAGTTTTATTACCCTTACACAGACAATGAATTATCTTGTTTTAAAAATAATTTGTGTATCTGCTATTTAACAAATGGTCTCAGACTATTTTATCTCTAGACCTTGATTAACTTCTCTTAAGTGCCCATGCAGATAACTTCAAACTATCAGAAAAATGGCAGATCAACTCTTTAATCCCTCCATCTTCCAACTGCATAATGCAAAAACTTAAAGATTAGAGAAGCCTGATTTTCTTTTCCAGTGCTGGAAGGCTCTATTTTTATCAAATCAAGCTCAGGTAGAAGCTTTATATTTTTCCCCTCCAAATGCTTTATTCAGTCATTGTGAGCACTTAAGTTCATACCTCAAGGCTTCCAAACCTGTGATTTTTATGTTTGCTTAAGAGCTGTATAATATTCACAGTTTTCCAGACCTCCCTCCTTATTCTTAAAACACATTAAGAACTATTGGAGGCATGATACCCAGTTTGTTCTGACAATGCCTCTTTTGCACATGCATTATTTTCCATTAGTAGAAAACAACACATTTATTGAAAAATTCTCCATGAACATCTTTCACTGAATACTGGTACCGCAATTTTTGCACTTTACAAATTTCAATACTCATTTTTGCACTTTCCAAATTCCTTAATTAACACATTCTCCAAATTTTTGCTGCTTTTAATATACTTTAAAGTCAGTTATAACTGTAATTATTGGTTAATTCTCCTAATTTCCAATTCATTCTGCTCATCATCCTGCTTGAATTGGCTATTTGACTCAACCAGACATTTTGCAATGCAGGTGGTTTTTTAACCTTCTTTTTCGTTTTTTTCTTTTCTTTCCCCCAAGTTGTTATGCCTAGTTTTATGGCCAGTTTTCCTTTTTGTAATTACAAAAAAAGAAAAAATCCACAAAACTTTTTTTAGCAATTTTGGGTCACAAATTTTAATAACTGTTGAACAGATTAATGATCAAGACCATTCATATAGCTGCTATTATTTAGTTACAACTACAACAATTGCCTGAGACAGCTTCTGAATACAACTTGATTTTTTACTAGTATGCTATCAACAAATAATTTACACAATCAAGAAACTATTTTGCCCAACATTTTTTTTAAACTGGAGCTATGATTTTTTTGTCAGGTAATCTATCAGTTTGTATCACGTAATTATTTCCAGACTTAAACCATATAGAAGTCACAAAACCATCAATCATCATGGGGAAGAGTGGGCATGAAGACACAGACACTCAAAGTGATGTGCAATTTTATGGGCCGGAAACATTTGGTAAGAGGGAGTCTAAAAACTGTACCTAATCCAAGGCAATTCCACATCTTACCACAGTTAGTTCACAAATTAGAGGATCCGAAGAACACTTTGGCTAGCCGTTGCCCAGCAAAACACATTGTGGTTGGCTTTTCTTTCCTGTTGTGAAAATACTAGAGACAAAGTAGGATATGCATCAAAACTATAACATTACATCTTCTCATGAGAAGCCACTACAAATTATCTGTAGAAAACAAGATACTGGGAAGTACCAAATTCTTGTTCTTTTAAGTTATTACTAAACCTTACGAAAATGGTGAAGAACTATTTTCCTTCTCATAGGTAAAGCAGAATCACTCAAGAGACACAGAGGACTTACTGTTTTGAAATGTGTTCATTTAGGTATCTTTACAACTTTATGTACATTAAATAAAAGCTATATACACAAAAATTCCAGACTCAGACCCATAGAAAACTCAGGTGACCCACAACACTTCTATAAAACTTCTGTTACACTTTCCACCTAAATTTTGCCTTTTTAGCAACATACTCTTTGTCAACATTTTAGTGTAGTCAAAGTGTATGTCAATTCAGAGTTAAGACTAAGTTTTGTGGAGTAGAGTGTGCAAATCTCCAAGAACTATAAACTGTTACAGTAACACAAGTTAATAAAAATACCAATTCCAGAAACTTATCTTCATAGTTACTTTTCGTTGAAACTAAGTATATTTTCATGGCAGATTTTCTACATTATGGCTATGTGTAGTGACAGATCTCAAAGAGCCACTATCAGTGGCACAGGGTCTAGCTGGACGCCTGTCACTTGTGGTGTCCCCAAGGTTCAGTACTCGGCCCAGTATCGTTTAACTTGTTCATCAGTGACTTGGGGGAAGGGGCAGATGCCTCCTCAGCAAGTTCACTGGTGACACAAAGCTGGGAGCAGTGGCTGATACCCCAGAGGGCTTCAAGTGGTCTTGAAAAGGGCCTTGAGAGAGATGGAAGAGAAGAACTGGAAGACAGAGATGGGCAGAAAGCACTGCCTGAAATTCAACAAAGGCAATTGCAGGGTCCTGTGCCTGGGGAAGACTAACCCCCTGCACCAGTACAGACTGGGGGCAAAACTGCTGGAAAGCAGCTCTGCAGAGCAGGACCTGTGGGTCCTGGTGGACAACAAGCTGTCCAAGATCCAGCAGTGAGCCCTTGTGGCCAAGGTGGCCAATGGTATCCTGGGGTGCATTAGGAAGAGCATTGCCAGCAGGTGGAGGGAGGTGATCCTGCCCCTCTACTCAGCCCAGGTGAGGCCACAGCTGGAGTGCTGTGTCCAGTTCTGGGCTCCTCAGCAAAAGAGTGACATGGAGCTCCTGGAGTGGGTTCAGCAAAGGGCAACAAAGATGATCAGGGGACTGGAGCATTTCTTTCAAGGACAGAGCTGGGCCTGTTCAGCCTTGAGAAGAGACAGATGAGAGGAGACCTCATTAATGTGTATAAATATCTAATGGGGGGGTGCTGAGAAGATGGAGCCAGGCTCTTCTCAGTGATGCAAAGGAATAGGACAAGAGGCAATGGGCAGAGACTGATGCACTGGAAGATCAACCAAGTGACCAAGTACTGGAACAGATTGCCCTCTGCGTCTCCCTCACTGGAGATATTCAAGAGCCAACTGGACACAGTCCTGTGCCATGTGCTCTAGAATGACCCTGCTTGAGCAGGGAGGTTGGACCATATGACACACTTTCAACCTTACTTATTCTGTGATTCTGTAATTCTGTATCAAACTTCCTTCATGCAGAAATATATTAATAAGTCTTTACAGGAGTAAAATTTCCTTAAAAGGCAGAAAACTAAGCATCACATTTATAATCTAAGAAATAAAATGACATAAAATACTAAAACAAGAGTTTGTTATACCACCAGCAACATACAAAGCAACCTGCATATGATATAAAGTATGACTTCCTAGAAAAGGAGTAAAAGAAACTTGCACAAAAAGAAGAGTAATCACAATTCACAAAGATTAGCAGAGCAAAGGGCTGGGGTAGAGAACCTGAGAGGAGTACCTTTCACCATTTATAAACAAACTGTAAAATTCTTTGATAACATATTACCTTCAGAGGCTTTAAGAAAAAAAAAAAAAATGTTTTGATTTGGAAACCATGTTGTCCTTTCAAACAGTGCCCCCTCCCGTTCAGGAATAAACTGTGACTTTCCTAGTGAGAGCGTTATGCAGTCTATATCGAAATGGTCACTTCCTTGTGACCCGTACATGATTTTCTTTAACCATCCAATTTTCCAGAACTTAAACCAACCTCAACCACAGAACTATCAAAATATATTATATTTAAACTAGTTTTAGCCAAGCAAAGCCAGCTTATGAGTGAAAACAGGCAATTTGGAGCTCAAGTGCACTCAAAGCAGCAGGAACATTGGGAAATGTCCCAGAAAGCCTCAAAACCCTGCAGCACTCACTGCAGAGCTACATAGATTCAATCAGAGCTGTTTGGATAAGAAACTCAGTTTGCTAATCACAGCTTCCAAAATGCCATAAAAGAGACAACATCTGGTATACCTGTGTCTAAACTCTTTACCTACATGTGACCCTGGACTTTCTGAAAAAATTACACTACATTTCATTTTACTATCGCTGTATATCATTTTACTATTTGCAATTGTTCAAAATTTAGAGAGGCAACTCCACACAAAAATTATTCCTGTATTAAAGAAAAATGGCTCAATACTGTTTAAATTATAAAGTAGCATATTTTCTGATTTCCAAGAGACGTGTCTCCTAGATCGTATATTCTGCTACAATACGTGACTATTCACCTGAACCAGTCACCTCCATATATGTTTCATTAACAAAAAGTATTGTATGTAATGGAGTCAAATCTTGAATTTTAAGTTGTATAAGAATGAGAAGTTTGAATGCTTTCAAAATTTCTCACAGAATGTTTCAGCTGTTCTTAAACACAAAACCAAAAAAGGAAGCAGGTTTGTTTTGCTACATTAAAAAACCCACGAATTACAGAGTCTTTCTTAAAGCACCAAGAACTTCTGTTCTTTTAAATGAAGACTTGAAAGAGTGAGAGACCTTTTTGTCATGGCTGTGCTTTTTTTTAGTGTTTGTAGGCCATCAGAATTGATGATAAAAGGAGGATAGAAGGAACATATACTACTACAACTGGGACTGATTAGACTTCATGGTGATACCGTAGCTTAGAGCAAGGAGGGCAAAGTAAATACTAGATGAAAAGTAAGCTGATAACATCTCTATGATAATTTATGTACTATCTAGAAAGAGAAATAATGAAATACATACAAGTGTTGTTGTATTACAGACGGTACATATGAACCATTCACGGCACATGACCGTGTGATATATTCTGTGATAATGTGATATATTCTGAAGACAAGCCCAGCCTGATTTGGCTCACATCAAGCAGTACAAAATAGCAATTCCTACATAACAGGATACATAAAAACAATATCGCAAGGAGTGCATCCCTCCAGCATCAGAACCACTTCAAGGATCTGGCAAATAACCTAATCCGTGACAGGGTAATGGCTACTATCACTGTAACCACAAACACAAAATGCCAGCAGGTGCTGAACCAGCCTCTGTACTCAGCCAGTGCTGAGTACAGAGGGACAATCACTATTTTTGATACAGGCCAGGATGCCACTGGCCTTCTTGGCTACCTGGGCACACTGCTGGCTCATGTTCAGCTGCTGTCAGTCAGCATTCCCAGTTCCTTTCTGCTGGGCAGCTTTCCAGCCGCTCTTCCCCCAGCCTGTAGTGCTGCAGGGGGTGGTTGCAACCCAAGTGCAGAACCTGGCACTTCTCCTTACTGAACCTCACACCATTGGCCTCAGCCCATAGATCCAGCCTGGCCAGAACCCTCTGCAGAGATTTCTACCCTTCAGCAGACCAACACTCCCTCCCAAGTTGGTGTCATCCTCAAACTTACTGAGGGTACCCAATCTCCTTGTCCACATCATCAATAACTTTGTTAAACAGAACTGGCTCCAATATTGAACCCTGGGGAACTCCACTTATAACCAGCAACAAAATGGATGTGGCACCATTCACCACCACTCTCTAGGCCTGGCCATCCAGCCAGTTGTTCACCCAGCAAAGGGTGCACCTGTCCAAGACACGGGCTGCCAGCTTCTCTGGGAGAATGCTGTGGGAGACAGTATCAAAGGCTTTGCTGAAGTCCAGATAGACAACATCCACAGCCTTTCCCCCATCTACTAGGTGGGCCACCTGGTCATAAAAGGAGATCAGGTTGGTCAAACAGGACCTGCCTTTCACAAACTGGGCTGGCTGGGCCTGATCCCCTGGATTATCCTGTACATGCAATGTAATGCACTCAAGATAATGTGTTCCACAACTTCCCTGGGCACCAAGGTCAGGCTGACAGGCCTGTAGTTCCCTGAATCCTCTTTCTGGCCCTTCTTGTGTATGGGTGTCACACTGATCAACCTCCGTTTGTGTGGGACCTCCCCAGTTAGCCAGGACTGATGATAAATGATGGAGAGCAGCTTGGCAAGCTCTTCTGTCAGCTCACTCACTACCCTTGGGTGAATCCCATCTTGCCTCATGGACTCGTGAGCGTCTAACTGGCACAGCAGGTCACAAACTAATTACTCCTGGATTACAGGAATTCTATTCTGCTCCCCATCCCTGTCTGGAGCTTGTTGATAACCCATCTTTCCGTTGAAGACTGAGGCAAAAGCGGCATTAAGTGCCTCAGCCTTATCCTTGGTTACAATATTCCCCTTTGTATACAAAAAAGGATGGAAATTTTCCTTAGCCATTCTTCTGTTGTTAATATATTTATAAAAACACTTTCTATTATCTTTCACAGAGGTGGCCAGATTGAGTTCTAGAAGAGCTTTTTGTCTTTCTAATTTTCTTTTTATGTGACCTAACAACACCCTTGTACTCTTCCTGAGTTGCCTGTGACTTCTTTCTAAACTCTCTTTTTTCTCCCAAGTTCCAGGAAAAGCTCTTTATTCAGTCAGGTCAGTCTTCTTCCCTGCCAGCTCGTCTTTTGGCACATAGGGACAGCCTGCTCCTGTGCCTTTATGATTTCCTTGTTAGAGTATGTCCAGCCTTTCTGGACCCCTTTGTTTCTAAGAGCTGTTGCCCAAGGAACTCTCTGAAGCAGTGTCCTGAGTAGGCCAAAGTCCACCCTCCCGAGCCCCAAGGTAGAGGTTTTGCTTACCCTCTTCCTTACTTCACCAAGAATTGAATACTCTATCATTTCATGGTCACTGTGCCAAAGATGTCATCTGACCACCCCATTTCCCACCAGCCCTTCTCTGTTTGTAAACAGCAGGTCTAGTGAGGCGCCCCCCTTGTTAAGCTCACTCACCAGCTGTGTCAGGAAGTTGTCTTCCACACACTCCAGGAACCTCCTAGACTGCCTCCTCTCCCCTGTGTTGAGTTTCCAGTAGACCTCCCACAGGTCAGTCTCCCACAAGAACAAGGGCTAGCAATTGTGAAATATCAGTCAGCCTCTCACAGAATAGTTCATCCATCCCTTCATCCTGGTTGAGTTGTCTATAAAAGACTCCCATCCGGATGTCTGCCTTGTTGCCCTTCCCCCTGATTCTTACCCATAGATACTCAACCTTGCCATCATTATCCTTTACCTCTATACAGTTAAAACACTCCCTAATGTACAGAGCCACCCCATCACCTCTCCTTCCTCACTTGCCCCTTCTGAAGTGCTTGTAGCCATGAATTGCAGCACTCCATTTACATGCCTCATCCCATTTCATTTCCCTGATGGCAACTACGTCATAACTTTCCTGCTGCACAATGGCCTCCAGCTCCTCCTGTTTGTTACCCATACTGATGTAGATGCACTTCAGCTGGGCTATCAATTTCACCCCTGACACAGGCATGCCACCCCAGGCTTATCTCTAGTGAGTCTGGTCTTACCTGCTTCCCCCTTCAAACCAAGTTTAAAGCCCTCTCAATCATCCCTACCAACTCCTAGAATCCCTCCCTAGGGGGCCTAGAATCCTTTTCACCCTTTTAGACAGGCAAGTTTTGTTTGCCTGCAGCCAGCCTAGTGCTGTATAAACTATCCCATGATGGAAAAAGCCAAAATTGCACCAGCCTTTAAGCCATGTGATGATCAGGGTTGTCCTGTTTCTTTCAGCATTCTTTCCTGCTACCGAAAGCATTGACAGAAACACCACCTGTGCCCTTATCCCTTCAACCAGTCATGCCAGTAACTTGAAGTTCTTTTTGATCGCCCTAGGAGTTGTCACTGCTGATGTGGACAGCCAGAATTAGGTAATAATCAGAGGGCTGAATCAGTCCAAGGAGACTTCTAGTAATATCTCTTACTTAGGCCCCAAGGAGGCAGCAGATTTCCCTGTCGGACTGGGCCAGTCAATATACAGGCCTTCAGTTCCCCTCAGATGGGAATCACTTACAACAATCACCTGTCCTTCTTTTTTTACAGCTGTAGTTGAAATGTGTCTGGCCGACTGACTTGCCTCAGACAGACCTTCACCTTCACTATCGTTTGCCTGACCCTCGAGCCCCAGAGCTAGTCTCATACCTATTCCCATCTCTTTTCACAAAAAAAAAAAAACAAAAAAAACCCCAAAAAAGACCCCAAAAAAACCCCAAGCACATATGAATGCAGCAAAGTCAACCACAGCACAAAATAGTAAGGAATTGTAATATCCAGAATCACATCACAGAGATTTTAGAAATCAATCAGGAATTCTTCTTAAATCAGTTTTCTGCCTGATTGTGTCAAAAACCCCTTCCCGCATACTACCATCAAGCTCTCTTTGTCACAGATGTACATTTGGTCCTAGTCCGGTTGCTTCTTTTAATATGCTTAGACTGAGGCTTTGGTATTTCCTGTCTTAACTCAGTGGATTTATGAGCTGACTTTTCTTTTAAGGGCACTGGAGCTTATGTCTTTATTCCTAAAAGAGTCATCATCCTTAAATAGATGTTGCTTATCACCTCTTGAGTATCCAAGACTTAAACAACCATAATTTAAGATTCCAAGTTGATTTATGGATGCCTGACAAACATCACTTAGCTCTTACCTCCCAAACACTTTCAACTTCAAGTTGTCATAGTCCATGAATAATGCTTACGTGTTTTCCATTACAGAACATAAGTTATGCATTACACAAAGCTCTCAACAGCAAGATTATGTGATTTTTGTCCAACCTGTCTTCCAAGCAGTGAAAGCAGAGGCAAGTGACCTAGAAGTATAGAGGTGCTGTTTGATCATACAAGTATATGGTTAGAAAAGCATGGGCTGACCTGGAGTTGAATTTGGCAAAATACACGAAAGGCAACACGAAAGGATTCTGCAAGCAAATCAGCAGCAGAAGGAAGACATGAACCTATGGCAAAATGAACAAAGGCCATGAAGGTGGATGCATTTAATGCTTTTCTGACTCAGTATTTACCAAGAAAAGATGGCTCTCAGGAGTCCTAGGTCCCTGAGACTAGAGAGGAAGTCTGCAGCAAAGAAGAGTTACCCTCAGCTGAGGGAGCACTTGAAACATATAAAAGTGTGCATCCTTGTAGCAGAGGACAACAGTACTTCGTTATGCACTGGGAAGAGAGTCAAGCAGGCTAATGGGGTAGATCCTTCCCCTCTTCTCAGCACTGTTGAGGCCACATCTGTAGTCCTGTGCCCAGATTTAGGCTACCCAGTACAAGGCAGACATTGACTTTTTGAGGCAAGCACAGAGTCACAAAGTTGATTAAGAGAGTGGAGCATCTGACACAAAATAAGAGTGTGTTGTACCTCACACAGATTGTTTGGATGCAATTTTAATTATTTTTCATCATTATGGGTACAGCAACTAAACAAAAAAAGGAAACAAAAAAATGCAAACCCACTTTACAAATTCCAATTGTGAGATTATGTGCACAAGCAAAGGTGAAAAACGTAGTAACCAGCCACTGACCAACCCAAATAGGTATTTAAACAAAGATTCTCAGCAAGCCCTGAATATAATTGTCTTTCTGCTCTTGACATTTTCAGACATTTGCCACACAAATACAATAAATACATCACAAGAGACTAAAAAGCTATTTGATTTCTATTAAATGACATCCATACCAAAAAGCCAAAGCCATTTATTCTGCAGAAATTCAGAGGCAAAACAGGTTTGTAACTAAGATTTTAAACCCATCTAAAAATGTCTGTAACTTCTGCTGTTATTTAATTGCATTTTAATATTAGACTTTTCATTTTAGTGTTTGATTCAGATTTTGGGGGGTGGTTTTTGTTTGAGTTTTTTAAGAAGTTTTTCAGACTTAAAATTGTTTTTATACAAATATCAGGAACTGCATACATATGTCTACTTTCTTTTCATTCTTCCCTGCCTTTAATAAGTACATACAACTCTTCTACTGTTTTGGTTACCAAGCAATAGACTGTAAAAAAGTCCCATAAAGCTTCCATGAACAGGTAACTGCACAATTCTGAAGAGAGAGGTACTTCAGGGCAGTAAAAAACACTGAGATTACCAGATTTAAAACACGCAATATGTAAATTGATTCACTAACTGCTGAGAGAGAAAAAAAAAAAAAGAAATCTCAGTTTCCAGCTAGTTTAAAGCAAAATCCAAGGAGGCCAGCCCATCCTGGCTCCTTTGAAATCAATACAAGCATGTCAGGCTGGCATGGTGATGACACTGAACAGCTACTAAGCTGTTGACATGGTTGCTTCCTCACAGCTTTTCTATACCTGTTTTTGAATTGAACTCACTTAAACGTTCAATTTATCTGAACTGACATCCAAGTAACATACTTCTATATAACCACATGGCTTTTATAACACTTTGACAGAAATAAAGGAAATAATGAACACAAAGAATTGAAAATAAAATACCTGTTATTGAACAGTACACTATATGAGGAGCAATCTTTTTAATATCTTCATAGCCTAGACCCATTTCAGCCAGTTTCCCAGGGACAAAGTTTTCCACAAAAACATCAGATGCTGCTGCAAGCTTTAGAAACAAAAGGATGAATAAAATTTGTTAATTAGCTCCCAAAAGTTGAATAAATTCCTATGTAACTTAATTTTAAAATCTTGCTAATCAAAATGGCTCCACTCTTCCTGATAAAAGAAAATTGGCAAGCCTATAGGGATATTTTTTTGCCTGTTAGACTGTGCATTTCTGCAAACTACATATTAGAGATGCTGCATATCTAGAAAGAAGACTGTCGAAATCCTAAAGTGATTAGACAAAAAAACTGTGATATTATCAGTATCACATCAATTTCCAAAGGCTTGACAATAGTTTACAGAACAATCTTCACATACATTCTTTCTACCCCCTTTTACTCAAAAAAAGTGAAGTGATATATCTCCATCATTCATATTTTCTCTACATTAGAAATAATTTTTTTAATTGGTTTTCATTTTCAAATCATTGATTACAATTACCATAACAGGGCCATATATCCAACTTCCTACATGTAGAAGTAGAATAGGGAGCCCAACAACACTTAAAATTAAAAAGTCAAAATTAAGATCTTAAAGTCACATCAAATACAATAGTGCTGTCAAGCTCAGCAATATGACATTTTTCACTGCTTTCAAATGAATGACCTTGTCCAAAAATCTCCTGATGTTAAGACTAACATATAACCTTGATCAGCTTTAAAATCCATCCTCTCTTATAAAAGTTATAAGCAGATATACATATGCAAATTTCAATAAGACTAACACAAGTTAACTCCTGAAGCACGAGAACGACACGTTAAAAGAAAGATGTATGCCTTGAGGGACTTGTAGACTTTTTGCCTGGTAAATTGTGTGGTGTGTGTGAGTACACAGGAATTTAAGAAACGTTCCCTGACAGGTACACATGTTTGCGCACCCACTTTTAAGAATAACTGACATATTAATTGCTTAACGCTATTTGCAGCCAATTAAATATAGAGTGTATTAGACAAGCTTTTATAAACTAGTGTCATCATAACAGAAATCACAATGCCCTTATGAGAAATAAACTTAAGGAGGTTTTATTTTCTATTTAAATCCATCACTGTTCATACATAAATGCTTTTCAAACGGGTAATGCTACAGCTTTAGCCTAATTCATTCAAGAGATGAAATTGGTTACAACTTGTGTATTGCTTTCACTGTGATTTCATAACCTATGAAAATTTCAGTGACTGGATGGGCTAAAACAGTTGAAAGTTGTTGTCCATGTTATATTGAAGAACTATCATCTCCTACAAGCCACTGAGGAAGAAAGCATGACACACAGTACTGTAACATGAAAAGCACCATACTTCTGGACTGGGCAACATATGTGGAATGACAACAGTGCTAAGTGAGGATATAATGACTTGGGCCCAGTTTAGCAGGGTATATACTCTCAGAGAAAGGAGTTTCCAAGACACCTTACAAGTGCTGTGCCAGCTCTGCATCTAAAGCTTTCATTGGAAATAGTTTTCAATGCACAAAAGGCAGCAGTCTACATGCAGCACTGATGCTCACTGAACCAACAATTCTGCCATTGTGGAAAACTGGATAGAGAGTCTGATCCAAACAAACTAGATGTTCTTAAAACTCACAGATTTTCAGTCTGAATGGGGTTTTAAGTCCATTGTCAACTAAAATTTTAGACTTCATGCCCCAAAGTCCCTCTAAACATGGCTTGTATTTTAACATCTACTAACAGAGCAATACAACACAGACCTGAGTTGGAGTACTGTCTATTCCAGAAATGACACTGATAGGCTCAACATCTATGCCTCAGGAAATAAAAACCAGCACAGTTCATGCCGAAGTAGTCATCAAATTGAATAACAAATAATGATGCCACTAACTTCATAAAAGAAACCATGCATACCATTTGGAAGTTTTGGTTGGTGTTTTTTGGTTTGTTGTTTGTTTGGGGATTTTTTTTGTGTTTTGTGTGTTTTGTTTTTCACAAGAATTCTACAGAGGATAATCTGCATACACATACATATAAACAAATACATATGTCTAAATATATATATGCGAGTAGTTTGCTTTATCAATTAAGAGAGCAATGCATGGGATGCATGGACCTATCAGCTAAAAATAGTGGAAGAGAAGTGCCATCAGCTCCCAACCAATGAAAGTCCCAAGTTCTCCATGATTAAAAAAAAAGTTCATTAGCTAAGGCTAAATAATTCACAGGAGACAAATATACTCAAGGTTCTTAAAATGAGTTTCTGACAATAACTGATAAATAATGTTCTAAAGAGATACTACAAAAAGATGTCAGAGCATGGGACTGGCATATATACAATCACTGAAGAGAAAACAATAATTTTCATTCAGGAAGACATACAAATATTTGGAAGGTAGTTAACAGTCAGCCAAAAACATTAAAAGGGAAGAAAGAGCTACAAGTGACATAGAATAAAGAAATAAAGAAGACACAAGAATAATTTTGTGGAAATCAAGTAATCATGTATGAAAGAAGAGACCCTCAAAAAAATATTTTGTAGTGCTGTGCCAAAGGATGAAAATCAGGGACTCCTGATTAACAGATTTCTTCAGCTCACTTGATTCTACTGACTAATTATCAAATCTGTGCTTTTGTCATATGGCTGAAGACTCTCTACTCCTGTTTTTAACAGGATTCTAAATTAAGATTTGCCCTCTTCCACCTATACAACACATATGAGGAAATAAAATCTATTCTAACCATGATACCTTTCTTAATAAAGGTAAAAAATTATAACCTTATTGCATTTCTTTGTAGCGTTTACGCTGGCGACACAACTCATATTCATGTTTGAGTAAGCAGTGTCACAAACATCAATTTATACTTGTTATCAGCTAGTTTAAAGACATGGACACTACTTGTCATAGTAAAAAATACAATGCTGAACAATGCTCAATTCTATACACATCTGTCCAGATGATAGCAGGAGACAACTGAAAACAAAAGCCTGTTATAAATAACTTCCCTTTACTCATACTTTTTGACAAAATTCCAAATAGAAGTTCCATTTGAGATGAATAAAGGAATGTCAAGACCTCTGCACCAAATGCTTTCAAAATATATCACTCAAAATCAAGCAGAATGATGAACAACTCCACAAGTAGCATGACAGAGCCTCATCAGTTCTCAATGTTGCAATATCACAGATAGGGATGGCATCGATTTATGGAACAGAAAGCTACAGTGGTTATTAAAGCCACTTTTAAAAAGGATAGAAAATATGAGAAATTACTTTGTCACAGGAAGTCTCCTCATTTTTACAGCTAGTGTGGTAAATACTTAACAGGTGATGCCATTTTTTCCTCCACCTCATCTTGACTCATAGATCCAGCTGCCTTTAACTCTTCAAACACCTTCAGCCCACACATGTGGAATCAGTGGACACTTTGAGTAGTTTTTCTTTCACCATTTTTAAAGGTCAAATAACAAATTAGTCTTCTTCCATGAAAGGAAAAAATTTTACAGCAGTTAATTAGAATATGACTTGTTTATCCAAAAAGATGTCTGTGTTATACCATGCAAAATTTTTCCAAATGAAAATTTCTGCTTCCAAATTTTTTAGAAGATAAACATACAGCTCCATAAAAAATCAACAATAAATGGCTCTGTTCTTCAAAAAGAAAAGGCACTGTAGAATCCTTGGCTTATAATCTCCAAAGATTTCCCTATGAAGTACCTTTGCATAGTTAAATCAAAAGCATCAGAAAACAATCCATTTCCATTTCATGCAATATTCCCAGCAAAAAGTACTACCAGACAAGTTCCACCTACTGCATGACACACACAGTCTCACTGTGAAAAAGGGACTGGAACTGATACTGAAACAAACAGTAACAGAAGTCAGCTGCTACTACTGCAGGGCTTAAAACGCAGCACTAGCAAGTAGCAGATCTTGCATTTCTCAACAAATAATAAATAAAGGGATGACAAAACACAAGTTTCACAAAATGTGAAATGTGATGTTTTTATTATTTCTAAATAGAGGAATGGAGCACCTTAAAAAATCCTGAAGTCAAATACTGAAAAAGAAACAAATACTAAGTTTCACCTACAGTTCAATGTTTTTCAGAAAGATGTACAGCAACTGAAGTCGTGAATATACTGTAACACTGAAAAAACTGCATTTACTGGAGCACAGCATCTCCTCTAAACTGCTCACTGACTTCATCAGATCAGTCCATCTTGAATCTTTTTAATGCAGTAGTACAGCAAGATCAAATATAGCAGCAGTAACAGGAAAGGAATCAGCTTTTCCTCACAATATTTCATTTGAAGATTTTGATGATGTTTTCATGTAAATTTAAATCTAAAGTCATTAGAAGTTAAATCTAACATTGAGTCCAAAAGCACAGAGTACAGAAGCTATATACTGTAATTTACAAAATTTACTGCATACATAGATTTTTTAAATTATCAAATTAATACTTGAAATGCAGAGTTTAATCCTTATTACTCAGGATTACAACAATACAAAATAGCACACCTAACATGCTGTCAAAACCTACCTCTTTGATTAACTTTACTCCTTTTGAATCCTTCATGTTGATAGCTATACTCTGGGGATTAAAAAAAATACAACAGTAATTTATGTCAAAGGGATTATCAGCCTCTTCTAAACATAACCAACAGTCAAATTTCACAGTATAGCTAATTTGGATAAATAAATTTTAACACATATCCCATCTCTTCCTGCAAAAAAAAAAAAAAAATCTCTCAGCAAAGGAAGCTGAACTATATCTCGTTAATGGATCAGACATGCACCAAAATCAGTCTGACAGATGTGCAGCCTGTTCACTATATATTTACACAGGACCCAGTACTGCAAGTACACAGGGGGACACCAGAAACGTTTCTTGCAATGGTAACAAGCCATCAAACAATTCAGGTGTGTCATGAAACTTCATGTTAATCCCAAAGTTTCACAAGCTAGATTTAGCCAACCTCACTGTGGTATAATGGCAGCACTCATCCAGCTCCAGCTGCCAGCTGACACAGGTCAACTGAGCTGACACACCTGAAAAAAATGATCACTCAAATAAAATAACCCTTACTTTCAACAGGTTTCATTTTCAGTTAATTAGCGCCAGCAACTGAAGACCAGCAGGAGCACTGTCATTTTTTCATTTTGCCTCAGCTACCTATAGCACCATACCAGAGATTTGCAACCTTTTTTGTTCTAAAAACTTACGGGTTTTCTCCTGAAATGTTATTCATCATAACTCTAGGTCAATGTAAGTACTGCTCCATTGTATAGGTTAAGAATCAAACTGTTGTATATTCAGTTATAATTACAGAAAACATGTTCAGTTCCACACCCCATTTACCTTTTTATTTCTATTGACGCTGAGAAAATAAACACTTTCTGTCCCAGCAAAAGGTGGGCCCCAGGCTCTTGTGTCATCACCAGCTCCTGAAAGAAATACCATCGCATATTCATAGTTGTCCATTATCACACAGCAAACAAATAAAAAGAATAAAAAGCTTTCCTCCAATATCATGTTTTAGTCACCTAAGCTTCATCTAGCAGGCATGACAAATATTAGTTTAACACATATATTTTAGGATATTTATATCAAAAACCACCTAAAAGTGAATGCAATTAAGCAAAGCGAACAAAGTTTTTGCTAGCGCTGGGATTCCATTTAGTCTTTAAAATACTAATACAGCCATACACCACTAGTGTATTTGCAGGTTTTTTGTTTGTTTTTTACTTGTGGGTTGGTATTTTGGTTGTTTCCTTGGAGAGGCTGGGGAAAGGGGAGTTGGAGTTTTTTTTGGTAGTGTGTTTGTTTTAACTTAGAGCTACAATGCAAATTCTTTTAGTCAATCCTGAAGAACTTAGTAGAGGTTCTCGCTTGCACCAAGTCACACAGTTCATATGGTCAGTAAGCTATTCCTGAAACACTCCAGACACCACTGATAGACAACAACTGATTAAGTTGCATGCTGCACAACACCAACAAAAAGAAGCACTTGCTATAGCTGGTGCAGTGCCCCACCTCCAGCTCTTCCAGAAATCCTGCCTTAAATGGGCTGCAGACACTGATATCACTGTATCATTTATGCTTAATTTCCAATTTTTAACCTTTCTTAAACATCATGATAACTAGCAATCTATTTTAAATAGAATTAAAGTTAAATTCAAATTCAGATACAATCCCCATCCTGAGTGTTAGGAAGTATGCGCATTCCTGTATCTATTTCAATACCTAGACTTCATCTACTTCTTAACTTCACATAACTGAAAACTTTCCTTAGTGAGGCTACACAGAAGATTGATACTGGCATAGATACAGAAAGGAGCTGAAGAACCTTAGGTGTTATATTACATAGCCACTGTCATAATTATGCTATACACTACAGTAACACAAAAGTCTACAGCCATTAAAGATCTACAGTGGCAGAAGTTATGTAAATTGCTTATAAACATATATAAATTGCTTATCAACATTTGTACTGTTTAGTATCTCAAAAGACTATTTTGGTTCAAGCAAGATGCTTAGGGGGGCAGGGGCAATCTCTTCTCTATGTGGGTACTTTAAGTGATTCAAACCAAACATTTCAGTAATACTTTTCATGTAGAACACTAGTGGGGCTACTGTCCTTTTTGGATTTATACTCCTGTGAAAGTAGACACCCTCTCACAGAAAGAGAGAATTACTCACATTCTAAAATGTTTGAAATTTAGAATTCTGAAGCTGCCCTTCTCCTTCGATCACAAACAATGCAAAACTCCAAACCCATTACTTCATACTTAATTGCTGACATTGCTCCATTTCTACTACCTAGATGTTTGGAATACAACCAGTGTCAGTCTAATCTGACATTACAAAATTGATGTACCTTTGCCTGGTCACAAAAGTGAAAACCTTAATAACAATAGTCAGTAAATAAGGATGACCCACAGATCGATACGGCAAAACCTTTGCCAGATATTCAGTGTTTCATTAAATGTTCAAACATTCAATGTTTCCTATTATAAATAAAATATAGAGAATGTAGTATGTTTAGTATCTCAATTTATGTTATAAATTATTGTAGACTGTTGTTATAAAATATAGCGAGTGTATTATTGTTTAGTATCTCAATTATTTTCACCAACTAGTTTCAAAACTAGTAATACCAAAAAAAGGAAACTTAAAATATGGAAACTTAAAGGAAAAAATACATTACATAATGCGCAGCTGCTGTGGCATAATTACACACCTCAAGTACATAATGATGCATAAAACTGAGAGTCAAGTGAGGGGACTATTTCTAAAAAAGACCCGAATGCCATGCAATTTGTTATTCTTCTTATATGGTCTTACAAACTAAAAAGTGTAGCTATACCATAAGAATGAAGCATTTTTTTACCATTACCCAATCCTTAGCAACTCTTTGGATAAGAATTGCATGTGCTGAGTGGAAGAAGAAAACCATTGTGTTAAGCTAAAAATACACAAAATTAAATTAGAAGCTTATTACCCAAAGTCCTTACTTTTTTTTTTATATATATATAT
>VZTH01012134.1:143818-157467 GCA_013397815.1 Aleadryas rufinucha
CGGAAGAGGAGGAGGTCGCGGCACGGCTCGGTACCTGCCGGGGGAGCACCTCCGCTCCGCGCCCCGCCGCCGCTGCCCGGGGAGGGGAAGGCAGAGGCAGCGCTCAGGGCTCTGGCGCTGCCGCCGGCAGCTGCGGGGCACGGGCTCCTCCAGAGCCCTCCGCAACACCAGCTCCTTCCCAGCCCGGCACGCAGCATCCCCACCACTCGAGACAGCACCGAGCGCTCGGCGCAGGCGCCGCCGCCACCGCCCCCTTCCCCTCCCTCTCCCGGGACAGCCTTGGATCTCTAGGGACGGGGGGCGCGCACGCGCGGGCGGCCCCGAGCCCGATCCCGGCCCCGAGCCCGGTCCCGGCTGATTGCCGCCTTCCCCCTCCGCGGCAGCGGCGGGACAGTGCGCCTCTCGTGTCCTATGAAGCACTCCTGGCTGGACTTCATAAAGCAGGAGATGTTTACGGCAGGAATTCCGCTGTTTGATGGCTGGAAATTTGTACTTCCAGTTCGGCGTACAGACTGTGACATACAACATTGCCAAGGTGGAATAAAAGTAGAATACCGCCCCCCCACCACCACCCCGAAGAGTTTTCCGCACTTACCAAGGTAGGCAGCCGCACCGGATGCCAGTACATCCGCTCACCGGCACGGGATAGATCCTTCACCTCAGTTCTCTGTCACTGAAGGTGCAATGTTACCTACACTGTAAGCTGTATCTTCAGTTGGGTATGGCTATGGAAGGGTTAGCTTGAACTGACCCTTGAGCAACTCTTCCCTGAACGAAGTACCCTCAGACTATTTTTAGTCTGTGTTAGGACAGAGCAGAAGGCTTGTTGCCGGAACACCACGGTGTCTTCTTGCCTCTCTAATTAGGATGAAAAAGCCTGCACAGAGGTTCGGCATTTACTTAGGAGAAATATGTGAGGATAAGACAACTGCTGTATCCCAAAAGAAGCCTAAACTTCTGACTGCTTGAAAACGAGCATTACAAATAGCACAGGCTTAAGGAATGTCACATGTCAGTCTGCCTGAATGCTGAGGAAGAACACAGAGAAAACCTACATGACAGATTTGTTGACTGGACATGCTGTGTGTAATCAAAAGTATTACATGGATGCTTAAGGATTTTTCAACAAGAAGAAATTAATCAGCAAAATTACCCCAGTATAACTCAACATGTGCACAACAATATGTATTTCTAATTAATTTGGTGTGAAAAGGATTTAAATTAAACTGTGCTTTTTTGGAATGAGATAGATAATTTGGTAACTTACACTGATAAACTGTCTTGTGTAAACATGGCATTCCTTGTGTGCACAATAAAAACAGATAATCTTCCAGACTAAAGGATTATCCAAAAATTTAAATAAGCAGGTTTAGCCTCTTTCCATTTTAGAAATTAAAAGATATTGCCTCATTTTTCACAGAGAGATTGTACAACATAGGGAGGAGCTGAGTTCCCTGAGAATATAAAGTTAGTTGTTGCCATTGAAAAAAACCAAACCAAAACCTATTTAAAGCCAAAGAAAAGCAAGACTGGTATATAAAGCATAGAAACATTCTGCTTATTTTAATAGTTAACTTTTGTTCACTGCTGTTCTGAAATCCCTTTTTCATTTTCCTATGTTGCTATGTCCTAAAACCGAGTAGTGCTTTGTTGTACTGACAGAAATAAATAATAAAAAAAACCCCTTTACTATTTTTTACAGAATTGTTGAGGATTTGCATTAATATATAGCTGAGAACAGAGCAGGAATGGTAATAAATAACATTGTTAAATTTACATTGTGCTAAGTATGAAGTTCTCCTACAAAAGAGCATTTTGCCAGGAGTTTGTATGAGTAAGTCTTTGCCTGAGCTACCACTCACTTAATTGCTGACAGTTCAAAGTGATTTTGAAGAAAACCCTTCCCATTAAAGTGCTCTTTAAATGTCACCGAGTGTGTTTTCAATCGGGGCTGCCATAACACGTAGCATTTGCAGGCTCAGGCATTAAAAGACTCCAGAACAAAGGCGCACAATAAGCATATCTGAAGTGACATGAAGTGCGAGGAAAACGCTCGCTGTGCTTCACAGGAGTTCATTTCGTTGTTTTTTAGCAGCTGTAGAACCGCGGGCATTCGCTGACAGCCACGCCGAGCCCACGAACACCGCGAGCCTCATCGTCTGAGTTACCAGGCATCTTCGGAGAGTATCACTCGAGACTACTCTCCTTCAGCTTGAAAACGCGCAGAATCCCAGGGGGTCGGGGCACAGGTCGCTGTGCGAAGCTGACGGGCCCTCTCTCCCGCCCTCCCGCTTCCAGGCGGGATGGACGGCGCCTCGCCCTCCCGCCACGGAACGTTTAGACGCCGGAACCTGCCGGCCGCCTGGCGGGGAAGAGGCGGGGGAAGAGAAAAGAGCGGACGCGGCAGCGCCGCCATTGCACAGGCTCTGCTCCTGCCACCGCCGCCATTCCCGGCCTGTCCCGGCCATGTACCGGCCGGGATTCCGCGCACCGACACCTCCCTACGCGGGTGGCGGCGTCCGGAGCCCTCCCTCCGGCGGAGGGCCCCTGCCGCCCTCTCCGCGGGGCTACGGGAGCCCCCACCACACGCCGCCCTATGGCCACCGGCCCGGGCCGTACGGCAGCGGCCTCTCCCCGCGAGGCCCCGGGTTCTACGGGCGCTTCGGGAGCCCCTCGCCGGGGGCGCAGACCCCGCGAAGGACGCAGAGCGTCAGCCCCCGGTACCCGGCTCCGTACGGCGGCGCGTCCCCGGCCGGAGCGCCTCTGCACCCGCCGCCGCAGCACAAGCGCTCGCCCGGCGGCTTCCAGAGGCACTTCCAGGTATGGGGGAAGGCGGAGAGGGATACGGGGAGGGAGGGAAGGAAGGAATAAGGGAGGGAGGTGCTGTTGCTGCTTCTAAGCGGGGCCCGTAGCCCGTCGAGGGCTTGTGCCAGCGCAGCATCCACCCGGCCAGCAGGATTTACGGGGGAGAGCGAGGCTTGAACCGCACTGAGCAACATCGGTTTTTCTCCTGCCCATTCCCCCGCGGTAGAGAGGACGGACAGAGCACAGGCAGCCGTGAGATGAGGGTAGAGAAGAGGGCCCCAGGCCTGGCGGGTTGCGAAGACACAAGAGCTTTCTTTTGCAGCTTTTCTTCTGCTTTTTCTTTTTGCAGCTTTCTTTTTCATATTCTGGCGTGTGAAGGTAGAGAATTAAGCACCGCCCAGAACGGCAGCAAACACCCCTTTCTCCTGTACATGCCTCCCTTTGGTCAGTTTTCTTTAATGCAGTGGTGAAGCGAGGTGTGTTTTTACTTTGCCCGTGTTGTCTTCCGTCGTGGGAGCTGCCCTGTCCACACTTGGGAGTTTTCAGGGCCACGGGCAGAGAAAAGGAGTGCTCTGTTAAAGAGAATTAATCTGAGGTTCCTTTAAGCAGAAACGAGAGCATCTATTGCAATAATAGACTCTCATTTTAAAGTCTTTGCATTGCACTGAAAGCTTCTGTTTGTATAGTTTTCCTGAAAGCCATCAACAACAGGTTCTGTGAGTTAAGCTTTTTTTCAGCTATGTTACTTGTAGCATGTGACTGGCAATGCACACAGGGATATCAGTTCTCAGGATAACAACTTTATGTATGTAACTGGCTTTATGCAATATTAGAGAAACCTTCAAAGTGTAACAAATGACACGTGCAGTACAATGATGAAATTTTTTTGTGCTCTTATTGATACTTGAAGGATTAAAGTATGATAAGGAAGTCACGTCTTAATAGAGATTAGTAAAATCTTAATGTGCCTGCACTGCATTGTCACGTGTCCATTGAAAACTAATATTTTGTTCTTTTCTTATGATGCAGTTAACTCAGGAATTTCATAGTTGGTGGAAGGGAATCATTATAAAATTTATACATTTTTTTCAGCACAACAGCAGAGACTCTCCCGGAGTGGAAGCCAGCAGATTGCTTAACCTCAGTGTCTTTTGAAAAAGCCAAGCATGTGGCATTTTTGCTGCAGGATTTGGAGGGATAATTTATGTCATTGATGTATAATTTCCCTTCAAAAGATCACTCTTTGGCTGTTCAATTAAGTTTTTTTTCAAAACCTGCCTTAGAATTAATTGAGCAGAAGAATACACAGGAATCCTTTTGTCTTTAGTTTTAGTCAGAACTGTTTCATGTCAGGACCTGAGGACAAGAACCCTCCCAAAGGCTCATAGGCTCCATTCTTGATGTAAGAAACCTGCCATAAAGTCAGGTTACGTTCTGAGGTAAGAAACATTACATAAAGAAGGTACAAGTTTGAATCCAGTCTCAGACTGTCAAGACATCTTCACTTCTCCCCTTTCCTTCTTTGGACCTTGTGAGTAGTTTAGGAGCACTTGCCTGATGGCAATTCGTTCAGAGACTCAGAGGGTATTGAATGTCTGTAGCTTTGCCCAGGACTGAAGAAATGCGTGAGTCTGTGCTTTTACATGTGTACACATGAGCTGTTCTGCCTGGGAAGGCAGTAGAGGCAATCACAGAGGGAGTTAGTCTCATAAACCATGAGTCCTCATTTGCTTTGGTGTGGACAAGGATCTCTGCCCATGAGGCCATAAATAGATTCAGGTAGAAAGCCTTTATGCATTTTCTAAGTATCAGATTTCTCATGATGCATGTGCATTGTTCCCTCTCCTCTGTAGATCCTGTTAAGTGAACTACAATGCCTTTGACGTTTATGATGCTACAATCACTCTTGAGATGAAAGTCTTAATTGGCCCTTTAAAATTGCATTGGAAAATCCAAAAGACTGTTTGTGTTTACTTTAATGTTCTATTAATGTCATGCCATTAGCATTCTGTACTCATTTTGTGCTCGCAGACTTTCATTCTTTGACACAAACAGAAAACTTGAAGAAAAACATACCTGGCTTGTTTTTTCTGAAATGGCTAACTTAACCTTTATGTGGCTAGTAGTTAACAGCACTTTCTGGTTTTTCCACAGAGGTGCTTCTGCTTTGTATTTTATGAAAACATGTTTATGGAAACAAGGGTGTGTAGTGACAGGACAAGGGAGAATGCCTTTAAACCGTAAGAGAGTAAGTTTACATTGGATAGTAGGGAGAAGTTCTTTACTGTGAGGGTGGTGAAACACTGGAACAGGTTGCCCAGAGAAGATGTGGATGCACCATTCCAGGCATTGTTCAAGGCTGGGCTGGATGGGGCTTTGAGCAGCCCGGACTAGTGGAAGGTGTCCGTTCCCTCTGGAGGAAGGTTGGAACTAGATGATCTTTAAGGGCCCTTCCAACCCAAACCATTCTGTGATTCATCTTTGTTGTGTTTCTTATCTCCACTTAGAATTCACTTAGTGATAATGTTTTGTTTCCTACACTCAGCAGGAATTAGTGAACTAGCTACTAGCAGCAGCTATGTAGTGGTGTGGATCAAAAATTATTACAGAAAGTAAAAGAAATGCCACCCTTTTGAAATGGTACAGTTGTGATTTTTCTGTTTTGTGCATATGCCAGCAGCTATAATTACATCAGGTGAAGCAAGCTGATAAAGAGAGTGACTGTCCCTAGTTTCAAGGCAGTATTACTCCACTCAGCAGTATGTTAATGAATAGCACCAAAAGATGTTGTTTTCCATTCTAAAGAGAGATTTGTTATCTGGAGAAAAAGTACTGAGAATAGATTGGCTGTTTTTTTAAGGAAGGTTCGTTGAGAAAAGGCTGTTGGCATTAGTGACAACTAATAGAAAGTTTTTTTAAGCTATCTTTGGTACTAAATAGTGCCTCTTGCACTGAATGGTTTCACTTATACAGGTAGGGCTGTTTTCCTTTTCCACAGGCCTATGATATGAATAATCACATTTTGATCTCCTTCCCTAAAAAAAAGATCAGAGGGGAAAAAGCATATGATGACTAGTATTCTAAACTTAAATAATCTACATGTTTAAATTTAACATGTGCTGAAGGCTGTTAATCTTGTATTACATAATAATAAATTTCCTATTATTACATAATAACAAATTTCAAAAAAGCTAAAATGTCAGTGTAATGTCAGTGTTACTGATGACCTGCATCATATTGTAGTGAAATTTAAGGTTATTAAAGAAATCCATACAAATGAGCCTTACCATTGAATTATTTTGCTGCTTCACTGAATACTGCAGATCATTATATCAGCTCAGGTTTCTTTTGCCTTCTGCAGATTAAACACAGCAATAAATAAGCTCCACATTCAATCTGTTTTACAATGTCAAAGTTAAAAGGTCTTCATTAAATGTGGTGGTTTAGAGATGGTGGGGTTTTATGTTTATTTAGGACAGAATGCACGGAGTACTGCTGTTTCACTACTAAATGTGAGTGCTTAACATAAATGTCACTTTTGCTAGAGCATGTCAACTTGCTCTAGGAAACTCCATGTCTCTTAGAAAGTTTTTTAGGTGTATTCTGAGGTCATTGTCTGACCCTCATGGGGTTTGATACAGTATAGTAATTCACCACCTTTTAGAAATTATACTGGTTTGAGATTATTGTCCTAGCTACATAACCTAACTGCAAAGAATCATTAGAAACAACTGCCCTATAAATGGATGTTTCCACATTTGATCATATATCCATTATCATCAAACTTTAGGAGTTCCTGAAAAGTTCTTGCTGGAAACACATCAACATGTTCCTGCTATAGCACATTAGCAGAAATAGGTTCAAGCTGTTTGAGTGAAATCTACTCTTCTGGCTAAACATTGTGTCTTTCACTTTACGGCATCATTTCTCAGTTTTGCTCAGAAATTGTTTCATGTGATCTATTTATATAGATGCTGTTAGGGCTTACTAGTCAAATTCAAATACCATCACTGCTGATGCAAAAATTATGGGGTGGTGGGGTTGTAGAGGAAAGCAGCCATTAATCAAGTGCTTTTACCCTGCTTTACAAAATCTGATAACCAGCCTCAAGGCATTCTGTTGTTCTAATCATATAGAATGCAGTGGGCATGCTTGGAGATTGTCTCTGTAGTATGGGTTGTTTAACTTTGTTTAAAACAAATTAATTTAAATAAATACAGCTTTAGACAGAACCTCACTTTTTAGAGGAGCGAATCTGAGGAGAACAGTGGATGATACTAACAGGAGAAAATTACTATAGGAGTTCCTTTATGTCACAGTCCTCTTTAAGCAGCAGGCTTGTAGCAGCTTTGCAGAAGCGATTGTTGTGATCCTTGATCTTCAAAACAAAAAAAATATTAAAAGCTCCCTGCAAAAGTCAGTACCCGCTAAATCACTGATTACCATTGAGATTGTATATAAAATAAAGTCATGTGTTCTCAAATTTCACAGAACACTAGTTTGGCTGAAATAGGATTTTTTTCCAATGAATTCTTTGTAGCTATTTCAGTTATGCAATACTGTATTCAATCTGTAAGTACTTAATATTTGACTTATGCTCTTGTTAATATTGTCAACTCTTCCTCAGCCTCTGACTCCCTGTTTTGTTGTTCAGCTTTTGTTAGACGTTATTGACAAATTATGAAAAATAGCATGAGCTGCTTTTCTGCAGTTATGTTCCAGAGTGATGTAAACAAGTATTTTGGAGAAGACTGGTGGTGCTTTTTTCTTATCCTGGTAAATCATCACTCATAAGTAAAATACATTAAAGTTAATATTTCCTTAGGAAGATGCAAGTGAGGTGTAGTAATTACAATTAATAATCAGCTTCAGAGCTCTACTCAGTAGAAGGAAACATTTTTAAAATTCTTTTAAAATATATATATTTTTATTATTATTATTTTTAGTTTTAATTAGACTATTAAATGTTTCTTTACCTGATGGTTTTCTTCCAAAGGGATCACCCAGGACATCTACTCCATTTGGTACAGCGCATGGCAGAGAGAAAAGAGTGTCTAATGATGTGGAAAACTATTACAGACCTTCAATGCTTGAGGACCCATGGGCTGGCCTAGAGCCAGTTTCTGTTACAGACATAAACCAGCAATACAGCAGTGAGCAAACAACATGTACTGGTAAAAAAGGGAGGTATTTCAGCTAACACTTTTAAAGGCCAAATAACTCCATCTTGTCAGGAAAACTTTGGGACAGAATCTTTACACTTACACAAGATGAACAATAATCAAGACCTTAGATAATACTTTTATTTCATCACATGTCCATCCTTTTATCCTACCTTTTTTTTATTGCATTGGATATTTTTATGTGTGGGAGGCAAAAGGAGTGGTAGGAAAACTTATATTTCTGGCTATGTGGAAGTGCCTGCCAGCTCTGAAGAACAAAGTGTTCTTTAATCACCAGCGACTGATTTGTGACTGTTAAAACAAGTTTCCATATACTTACCTCTCCCATGCCAGATTGTTAGCCTTTTATTGTAAAGTCTCTTAGGAAGTATTTTTTATGTTTCAACATTTTTAGAATGAAATAACTTGGAAATAAAATAAAGTTTTGTAAATCCTTGTTTTGTAATGTATGAAGAATATTTTAGGAGCTTTGTTAAGGTGTACACGTTAACAGTAGTTCACAACAATGAAATTAGGTGACTTCTGTAAATGTGCTTGTATGCTGTAGTTAATGTCTGGTTTTGTGTATAGTAATTTTTGTTAATTGCAGTGTAATGTGAAGTTGAAACATGACTTTTAGGCATCTCAGGAAACAAATGTATTATTTTTGGGAAGTTTAATTTGTTGAACCAATTCTTGAGTCACAAACTTAATTCTGAAGTCATTTGCTTTTGTGTTTAACATCTATATATTTGGATCAGTATTAGAAATTTCTGGATTATAGTAACAAGTCTGTTCAGTGGCAATTTAGAGCACATAAAACATCAAGTTTAAATAAATGTAAATGTTCTTTCTGGATCCACCTCCTAGAATAGTACAGAATGAATGACAGTTTTTGTTACACAGTTGACATTAGTACATGCATAACACCTTTTTTAATCTGTTTTATATTTTTCAATTATTTTTTATTTTTACTTACAGCAGGCATCGTTGCCAGGAGAATTGTTTTGTGTGTGAATATGCTATATTTTTATACTGAAGAGGAAAGCAAATGAGTTGGGTTTTTTTAGCGCTTGTCTTTACATGGAAGATCCATGCTTAAATCCAGTAGTGAATATCATAATCTAGAATAAAAAAGAAATAGTTCCAGCTGCAGGCGTGTTCTTAACTTGCCATGTTAAGCCTGCAGTAGTTAGATAAATTTTTGTTGACAGTATCATTGTTTGTTTGTTGATCCTGGCTTTTAAGCCAAGGTAGAGTGTCAAAACTTTGTTAAATAAAACCATTCGTTTAGTTTTCAAAATACATGTGTTCTTTTAAGCTTCTTACATACTCAAAGCATATTTTTGTAGTCCTGATGCATGGTTAGGTAGAAAAGCACAGGGAATTCCATTAAACTGTTCTTAGTAACTTGTAACTAACTCTAGAGTTAGAGTAACTAACTCTACTTCTGCTGAGGTAGAATAGTCCTCTGTACTCTTTTATCTGTTTCAGCATAAGATGTGTTAGGTTAACACCACCTTCAGGAACAACTTCAAACTGCAAGAGGGGGTTAATATGTTGAAATGTGCTAAGTCTCTTGTACTCTTAGGGCCAGAATCTAAAGTCTGTCACTTCTATCTTCCCTCAGTTGACCCTGTTATTTTAGTATTATATCCAAAAAGGCTGCTTCAGAGAACTGAGAACACAATATCTGCTGGATATCAAGAATGGTTAAATCTTCATCCCAGAATCAAAACAACCATGCCTTAAATGGCAGCTATCAGTATTATCTGCAAGAGGTACCAGCAAAACTGAGATGACTTGACAAGTTGTAGTCTTTAGAATTTATACATAAGTTAATCAATGTCATTGTGAAAAGTGAAGTGTAAAGTTTTCTTTCCCTTTTTTCTTTTTAAACCTTGCCAGGTGCTGTAAAGCTCACAAAAAAAAAAAAAGTTGTTGTCTGCTTAACCAAGTCACCTTTTTTGTTGCTATTTCCTATGTGATTGAATACAATTTATTTTTTGTAATATTTGGTGATCTTGGGGAAACATACGATTTTATTTAAGAGAGTGAAGCCATGATGATGTGTTCTCAGTTGGACATGAGACAAGTCTCAGTTTGGAAGGGAGAAAGGAAAGGTAAGGGATTCTTGAGAGAAAAGAGACTGTTAGAGGTGGGACTTCTTACATAGTAGCTAGTATGAGCTGCCCTTGCACATTGCAAAGATGGATTTTTCCACTTTGGCATTGCAGTTGACCCAGGCATCAAAGCCAGACTCCTCTGGTAATAACTCTTAACTCCTGGAGCCAGGTGTCAGACTCAGGGAAGGTAAATGTTCCAGAAAGAGAACTGAGGAAATAATCTTGAAGCACTCTTTAATCCATACAGACCTTCCACATGCCATCTGTTAAGCTGCTGTTCCAGTGCACTTCAGGATATGTGATATATGCGATATATATATATATGATATGAATAACAATTTTAAGTACATCATACTGCTAAAGACTCTAATCATTTGGTCAAGAATCAGCACCAAAAACTTAAAAATTATTCACCTTTCTGGCTTCTGGGAGAAATTCGGCAATTACAGTAAATTTTAAATATGTCATTGTTGAAGAGCTGTAAAATTCATGAACACATGTTCAGAACTATAAATATAATGTACTTAAAGCCAATTTAAGCTTTGCCTTTTTTGCCATGACATCCAGGAAACTTAAGCACTTAACTCCTCGCAGGTTTTTTTTTTTTTTCTTTTTACCATATGGCAAACATTGTTTTTCCCCATATGTTTCTGATGGAGAGAGGATATATCACTTCCTCATTTGTTAATGAAGCCACTTCACAGTAGCAGTATGACTCTGGAAATAGCTTTTGCATGATAAAATATAAAGCACAAAATACATCCTTTCTTCATGAACCAATGAAACAAAATAGTGCTTGTATTAATGAAGGGATTCTTCTGTAATGAACACACTGAGTATATGGGCATTGGTCTTTCTTCAACAGACTTAGATTTTAAGGTAAGTTAGCTCATTTTTCAAAAGTTTGGGTTCATACACTTTTCCATTCTGTTTTGTTTGCCTTGTGTTTGTCTTGTCAAGTTCATTTGACTTTCTCTTCAGTTCTTGTAAAGAAGTTGTATAACTTGTGACTAACTCTTCCAGCAAAAATTTCATTCATTTGTTGCTGTTTGCTCCTGTGTTTAAGAGTGAACTGCATCACTTACTAAATTTTGCTGATGTGACAGTAACAGAACTTAAATCAGCCGAGTACATGGGTAATGCAGCAACACACTAGGTGGGTAGTTACCCCAAGATGTGCACTGTAATAGTTCAAACTTCAGGTTTGGATTTTCATTCCAGCTTTATAGTATGGAATATTCATTCTTCTGTGGCACTCAGTACACACATTGAAATTGTTAAATAAGTTAGAATATTAAAATTTCAATTAGAATGGAATTTTAAAAGTTCATGTCAAACTCCTCCTCTTTAGAATTAATGCATTGAGATGTAGTATTTCCCTGATGTCAAAGCTGGGAACACTTACCAGGTAAAATGTGTCTGGTCAGCAGAATGGATAACTACTTTTGTAGTCAGGTTGCTTTTCTTGTTAAAGACATCTTTATGTGCTCTTAACTTTATATAAATGATTTAATTAGACATCAGAGGGGGGAGCATTTGAAAAATGCATGATACAGAAATTCTACAAGCAGCTGTTCACCTTCCTTCTAAAGAAAAGGGTTCTTGTAGTATGTTTGGTTTTCAAGCTGTGCTTCTGAGTAATCTCACTGAAGTCAGAGGATTTGATCATGCAACTGGGATGTGTAAGTATATAATGTTACAGTTTGAAAATTCTATCATCCATTTATCTGTCAGTGCTTTTCACCAGCACTGCAGTTAACTCCTCTGCCTAGCAATTGCTCTGAATTCAAATTCATATGAGTGCTTTTATACATGACTTGTCTTACAATGAATTAAACTTGTTCTTAGAATATTTTCCAAAATTCTCAAGAGTAAAGAGTTTGTTCTCTTTTCCCCAAATCTTGGTGCTTGCCTTCCGTCTATCTTCTTGAAACTGGCGGAGAAAAGGGAGGATTGCCCAAAGTGATTGGTGAAGAATCATGTAATGATTTTCATGTCTCAGGCTTTCAGAAGCTTGGATGCCGGTTGACGTAGCTAACTAGATAAACTTTTTTATCATTTGAGATGGCTCAAGCAACTTTTTACAGTACAAGAAATGAAAGAAATCAAATTGTTTACACTCAACAATAATATAGTTTCAGCATTCAGGAATTCATTCACAACCAAATTTTTTTTGCCTAAAGTAACTTCTGGTCTGGATGTCTTACAAGGCACAAACTGATTCAGTTTCATTTCCTGCCATTTTCACTAAAATGTGTGCTTTGCTGATTTAGAATTTAACAATAATTTCTCAGCCTGAACTTCTGAATTTACTTCTACAAAATTAATAGCTCTTGAGTGTTAGACCTCTAATCTAGGCCTTCCCTTTAAACTATTTTAGACCTGGCAAAAAGGGTTTTATCTCATCCCTATTGTTTCCTTGATGACACTAAGAAACCTCTGCCTCCTGGGCTGTAGACAGCTGGGCAGATGTTTGGTGTGTGGCCACCCTTCCTGTCGTAGAGGTTACCCCTAGACTTTTGCCATTCCAGTGCAGTGGGGCCCAGGAGGCGTTTTGAGACAAATGGTAATCCGCTTTTCTTCGCCAGCTCTGTGTGAGGTTCAAACCATATCGGGGGGTTGGTTAGTGCACATCCTGGTTTTTAAATTTCATCAGCATCTTCTGCAGTAAAATCACAGATGAATTCCACTGCCCTTTGTTCACTGATATGTGGCTGTTGCACATTGCTGTTCTGAACTATTCATGTAAACATTTGTATACAAGAATGTAACTCCTGCAGTTAAAAGGGGTCATATACCAGTACAGTTCCAGAGTGAAATTTTTAATGCTGCTGACACTCCTGCTATTATAATCTGCACCAAAAATCTGCATGTGCTACCCTGCTTCTGTGTAGCAGCAATCATGTTGCTTGATGCAGTATTAAACTACAATCAAGCCTTCTGGTATCCGTATGTATTTTGCCACAGTCTAATTGCTGTGTATTCAAGGTAGTTAAAAGCTGTTACTGTAGAGTCAATGGGTTTAAATCTTTGTGTTATGCATGAGGAAATTCCTCTGAGTTCAAACTGCTGAACACGATGTTGATGCAACTGTTAGTATAAATACCAGTAAAGGGAAGAACAAAACCTCTTTCACTCTGATGCAAATCATTCTCTTTTCAAGCATCACAGAGCTAATGTTAAAACAAGGGAAGAGGAATCAAGCTAATTGACAACTTCTGTGGTTGACTGCACAGCATAAAGCACAAATAACAGAGCTAACATAAGCTTTAGAAAGTACCAATTGCCAGCTAGGGAGTAGTATCATCAATAATTGGATTGTAAGCAGCAATTGCAATGGCTTGAGCAATTGCTTAAACCGCCATCTCCTGCGTCTTTATGAAGATTTTTAGGTTAATGTAAAAGAAGGCTTTGAGTTGTATTCCCTTAGCAGATGTTGGAAACTAACATGTTACTATGTTACATTTGAGTTTGCAGAAGAGACTGTCTTCAGTAAGAAGTCTCTTCACTGTCTGTGAAGTCGAGTTTCTTTGTCTCTCTCTTTTTTTTTTTTTTT
>VZTH01012134.1:157483-217419 GCA_013397815.1 Aleadryas rufinucha
TTTTTTTTTTTTTTTTAGCTAAGAAAAAGCAGGATTTGAAAATCTTAGGGATTGTCACAAAGATAAAAGGGAAAATTAACTTCTGCCAAATGGTCCAAGTGTACAACTTGAGTTATTAAGAAGGCACTGAGAAGCTATTGATTACTTGCCATTGCACTTTCCTAAGGCTGTTTCCCTTACCTGTAAATTTTTAATAGCCTCCTAGTTGCTATGGCAATCAAATTACACTAAGGAAAATTACTGAGTTGTCCATTTCCAGATGTTAGAAAGCTGTTTGCACACTATGGGCAACAGGTTGAGAAACTGTGATGTCTGTTTGCAAATGAATGAACTGCCAGATTGTATCCCTGTTGGAACTGAAGGCAGCTTACACTACCAGCAGCGTTCCTGTACTTAGAATAGCTTCTAAAATAAAATTCCAAGCATGCAGAAAGCTTGTGCAAAGAACCTTTGAATCCCTGTTTTCAAGGTATTTATTGCATCTGCTTGCATTTTCTGACAGTATTTAATTTCCTCTCACAACAGTTGCTGCATGTTTTATACATTGGCTCTCCTGTAGCTTGTCATCCTCACTACTGTGATGTGAGGAAGAAATAGTTACTGTCTCTACTTTGTGAATGTACAACTGGTAATGGCCCAGTTTAGTTTATCTCTATTAGATCATCCCACACGTTAACCAAGTCTCTATCCTCTTACAGCCTGAAAAGTAGATTCTAATGCATTACTAAACATATCCACAAGGCTTTGTGTATTTTGTATTTCAAGCAAACAGTTTAAAGGGACCTACCAAAAGTAGATTGTTTTTCTTTAACACGCACACCCCCACCCAACTCTATCCAGAGAAGATAACTTAGGCAGTCTAAACCTCATTTTTTCTCTCCAGAGAGTTTTCTGCTGTCTCTTTTTCCCCCTCTTTTTTTTTTCAGTACTGTCCATACAGCAGCCATAAGTTCAGGCTCTTCTGCATTGGTTTTCCACAGAAATAAGCATACCTTCCCTGCCCTTTCCATTGAAATAAGCTCACTCCACCCTTCAGGGCTCTGCTGGAGGGTTTGATGGAGTCAGTGTCATCCAACCACCCACCACACTCAGTCACTACAGGTCCTGTTAATTTACATTGCTGGAGATGACAAAACTATGACAACAAGTGAAGTCACACAGATTCCCCCTGACTCATCTAAATGAGCCTGCAGTGGTTGAGTGGTGGACTTCGTTGTCAGATGTGCAGTGAGAACTGTACAACACAGACATGCCCTTACCATAGTAGCCACCCTTCACAGATTAAAAAAAAAAAGGCCACTACTGAACATGCAGACAAGTGGTGCTCAGATCTGTGTTAAACATTGTAAATTCAGCAACAATAAACAGACAAAGTCACTAAAAAGACAACAGAAAAAGTATGTAAGAAGGCGGCACAGGGAAAGTGTTGCACTGATCCCAGTTCTTTCTGGTAGGTTCCCAACACAACCATCTCTTAAATACTTGTATTTCCACTGAGGAGATCCTTGTTGATACTACACCAAATTGAATGGAGGAAAACTACCTCATGAAAGCATAAAATCAGGTATTCTTGCTCCAGCAGCCACAGGAAGTATTACTGTTTTTAAATCTGTAAATGACAAGAAAGCAGCTGTGCATTTCTGAGAGAAGTGAGTTTGGTGAGCAGCAGAAATAAAAAGGTTGTCTGCCTAGGAACCTTTTTTATTCAATATACTTAATAATTTACTGCCAGTTAAAAACGATAGTTCAACTTCAGTGCAGCGCCAGTTACTTCAGTGCTAAATCCTACTTCAGAAGCTTTTGAACAGCCAGATCTGCTACAGAACAACTGTTCAGTCTTGAAACCTTTCAATGAGCAGAAGGAAAAAGCAAGGTTCTGGTGTCATTCTAACTATTGATGTATCAGAGAAAAGCAGCAGAAACACATCCAGTCAAGGCTTTAACAGCAACTAGTCTGTTTCTAGGTAAGCATCTCAAAATAAATAATCCAATTTCAGGCCTAGTGAGGATCATCAGAACAGCCAACTTGCCCCTCCAGCACCTCATGGCAAGGAGACAATCCAGTGAAAGGGTCTGCACCTTCAAAAACACCATTTGTACAAGTGTTTCTCAGTCGATTGTAATATCACAAAGCATCAGCACAGACCATGGGCAGGAGTCCACAACATGTAACAAGTGTCCTCATAAGGGACCTGAAAGAGTAGAAAGCTGAAGGAAGGTAAGACCTGTATTCATTCCCTTACTCTGTTTCTTCACAGGTTCCACAACATGGTGGCCAAGCCTTGCATTTGCTCTGGACTCACTTTCCACCAGCTATTCCCATATACTTTCTGTGGCTGACACTTCATTTGAACCAGATATTTCTCTCTTAAAAGGCTTCCACTCTTTTGTGACTTAAGCCACCCATAATTTTTTTTCAATGTACTTATTTATTTTATTATAAAAATAAACAATTTGTTATTCAGAGCTATCTGTATCACAAGAAGATTTTTCCATTCTGAACTATCACTTTTCTGGTTCTGGCAAAGCAGAAACAAGTGTTTTCAAATCAGACAGATTAAGATTGCATAGTTTAAACGTGTTTCAAACTAAGCTTGCTGATGGCTGAAACAAGAAATTTAATTCCATTGAGCTTTTCCAACAGTGAATCTCAGGATGGGAGATGCCAGTGACCATCTTTTTTATAATAATACTGTTGTTCCCATCATCTGCCTGCAGTTTTCACACTCCTGTTTCATTATTTTTGTCCTGAGGTCCTGTTGAATGTTTTGGCTATTATTATTTCTTTTTACTAGTTGCAAGTTTTAAGGATCTTTCAAAATGGTAAAGAAAATTTGGTTTTAAAGTTCCAAGTGATATCTGTCCATATTGAGTCCCAAAGAGTGAGTAAAATTAATAACTTTGATGATTCTAGTTGTGAAGAGGTACGGGATACAGACCTTTTCAGTATCCATAAACTAAAGCAGTAAGTGAAAAACTCTTTTTACTAAGAAATGCTACATAGATTTTGTCAAATACTAAATCTCACTGTCCATCAGTTGGTGGTAAAGAGAAGCGTATCCTGTGAAATCCAGCACAATGTTATGTCTGAACCTTACCTGCTGACTCCCACATAAAACCACCAGTTTTGTTTAAACCACAACAAAGACACTTAATATTCAAAGATTTGCCTTTGTGGTATCCCAGTCAGAAAGAGTTAAAACAATTCGCAGCTTTTTCTTGGAATTTCCCTCTCTTCTCCAGAGAGGACTGTTCTGGAGTCATGTAAACACAGACATCTGCTTGCTGTCACTTCATCCTTTTAAATTCATAAGAACAGAAAGAATCCCAGAGGGAGTTTCAGACCAGGCCACTTTCAGCCACCAGCCCTCCATGCCTTTATCCAGTAAAAAGGCAGGTGAAGTGCTGGGGCTCACACATCTGTTTCATGGACCTTCTGGCTATGAGTTTTGTTAAACTTTGAAGTTAATAATACAGCTCATTCTGTCTGAAAATAGTATCAAACCAAATTTATTTTTCATACTAAAAATGGGCAAAATTGTTCAACTTTTTTATACCTGAAGTGTGTAAGGGAAATTGTGAAGTACAGTAAACTTTGGTAAGAAGACTGTTAAACTAGAGTTGCAATCTAAAAAAAAAAAAAGATTTCAAGGCAAAGTGTGGTATTTTAGTGGAAGTCTCTCCATCTCTTGTGCTTCTATTGGGAGGTACAAACAATGTCTTTATATCTGATATAGAAATAAGGGCTCATCTTTTAATTACTTTGCCTCCCTGCTACTCCAGACAAGCAAGTGTGGAAGATGTGAGCACATAGGAGAACAGTGATTCAGAGCTGTAGAAATAGCTTTAATCCCTGCAGCCTGCTAAGCAGAAATTCACCTTACAGATGTAAACATTGCTTTTAATAGAAAGTTAAACCAACACATTAATTGTATTTCATTAAGCATCACATCAGTCTTCAGGGAGGATAATGTTATTAGTCCAGCATTTTGCATATGGGAGAATGAATGAATACCAAGAGGAGATGTCATGCTTCATGCTTATTATTGTTTAGTGGCAGAAGAGAATCCAGTGTTTTCTGCTCTTCCTGTTGTGTTCCCTAAAGCTGGGTAATCAATAACATTTTCAGATCAAGTTTCAAATGCATTACCTTCCTGGGAGGAGGAATGCCAGCAGAAAGTCAGCCATTCTTTCCAACACATGCTAATGATACGTGGTAGCTGTTTAATTCTGTGAGCATCTCTCTCACACTCTGCTATAACTGTTCATTAAATGTTTCGAATAGAGGTCTAATAGAGCTCTGAAAAGAACCCCTTAATTTCCTCAAGCATCTTTCAAATCTACTGTAGAGAATACAAATAGACTCAGAAACATTGCTCTTAACAAAAGAATAAGCATTCAAGGACTTTGAATAAATGAGAATTTCCATTATTTCTTTGATAATCTACACGTTTGTGTGTTTCACAGCTCTCCAGGAGAGAGTCTTCTGTGGCCAAAATATGTATGCAAAATTATACATAATTTTTTTAATGGAAGGTGGTTTTATTAAAAATCCCCAACATTCTATTCAAAAGGAAAATTCTGACACTGGAGAATTAAATAGAAATCCCTGCTGAAGTTAACAGGGGTTTTGGTTTTCGTCCTTTGTCCGAACTGAAATCTGTGGTGACAGCAGGAACAATTTCAGCCTAAGATAATAGTTTTAAGTTTTCATTCACAACACCCTAGCAATGGAGGTCAAAATGTCCTTAGAAAAGGAATACTTACACTATTGAATTTCACTGCATATGGAAATGATTTATGCTGTAATCAGAAGCATAGCCCCTTCCAGTGGAAGATTCTCAAGCGATTATCATGGAACAAACCAGTCTTTAGCTCACTAGGCATTAACAAGAATTTTTTTTTTCTTTTTTAATGACCAATATCGTCATAACTGATTGATGCTTAATCTGGTGCAACACCTGCTCTCTCATCTCCTGTGGTTCAGCTTTTCAGATTAATGAGTCAGAAAGCCAATTGTGACAGTATTGTAAAATGTATTGTACTAAACTTTCCATGCTTCAAAACAGAAAAATAATCCACAAATTGATTTCCAGAGTTGAGGTTTCAGGTCCTGAAGGGTTCTTTGGCTGGGGACTCTTTTTGGACAGAAACTTTAAGTGACATAATCACTTTCTAAAGCATAGAACTGTCACCCTAATTATAAGTCTTTTCATGCATTTTATTTTTTAAAAGGTACAGAAAGTCAAGTCTCAAAATGTTAATGCATTCCTAGTAGTGGTCAAGCTGAGCAACTACTGAATTTATATTCCAGCAATATGTAATACTTCACATGATGTAGATGATATTTTGCAAAACACAGGGTGTATAATACATGTGTTAAAAACCTGTTTTCTTGCTTTTTATGACTACCTACAGAGTGCTTAATGACAACTTGAGGCAGCTTTTGCCTTCCCATTTAGGAACAGTTTTAGAACAGCTCTGATGAACAGTAGGAGCTGCCAGCTTCCCTGGTGCACTTTGGAGCATCCTACCAGTAAGAAATCTAATCCCATTTGTTGGGTCTGTTTATGTGCTGCAGAAGTTAATAATGCTGCTGTGGATGTGTTCTCTCTCCTGTCCTGTGAGATCCTTCAACAGAGTTACACGACTTGTCAAGGCATTACACAACCAAATGGTTCTCTCTTGGAAAGGGCAGAGCCCGTGTCCTATTAAACACTCTGCACAGCAAAGCATTTATATGTTTTTTATGTTGATTTTGTCTTGTCAAACTGTTGTCTCTGCATTGTATAGAAATTTGGTCAGTTATCACCATTTCCTATAGCAGGAGCTGTTTTAAATATCCATCACACTTGAAACACAAGAAATATATTCCCTCAAATTGAGTATCAGCGAAGCATCTATATTTGATGTTCTTTCTATTCTGCATATGAAATCCTGACTTCTTCCTGTTAACTGCAGCATCTTTTGTTGTCAGAAGAAGGTTTTAAACATTTTTATTTTTATTTAGTCAATATAATTGATCCCTCTCATTCTCATAGCATTTTTCTCCCCAGTTCTGTAGAGGAAATTGATGATCTCACCTAAATTTAAACTACCAGCTTCCTTATTTTGTTGTGGACTGCAGTGACCATATTTAGTTCTGTTGGATGCTCCTTACTGTAGGGATACAGCTAGAAAGCAGGAGTGAGAGCACTGCTGAACTCATGTCAGCAGTGGACGCAGTAACATTGCTAGGCTGCAAACCGTGGCAGGCCGAGCGGCCCACCATAAAACAGCTGACATAAGGAAGAGGCATCCTTGGTATGTACACAGCATGTACCTGTGCTGGTTAGTGCTAGCTCTTAGTTTTGCAGTATTATTAAGAAACGTAGATATGGTTGTTATAGTGATTACTGCTTATATAACTGCTGAAAAGGTATAAATACTCAGCTCTGTATCAATAAAATCTGCTTATTGCATCCAAGCAATCTGCCCCGTCTCTTCCATCGCCCACTGTCACTTGACACCTTACTCCCCTTCTGCTCTTGCCACCACAAACATGTCACATAGATTAAATATTTAGACAGAAACATACTTTAGCCAAGACAGGAGGAAGCCTCATATTGGGACTGCATCTCAAACAATCCAATGTTTTTAGAAATTGATGGAAATACTTATTCAGTGCTTTGATTGTGCTTTGATTTACAGCTTCCCATAATGAAGGGCATTGTGCAATAGTTTTTACAATACAAAAGCTCCATAACGCTGAAACCTTAATACAGGACTGAGGAATAAAAAAAGAAAAAAAAACACAGTGGAAGAGGCTGCAAGGCAGCAACAAATGACAGGCACTTAGATAAAGCATGCAGAATGTTTCCCTGGATGTGAAGAAAAAATCTGCATTTTAACAGTTGAGACTAACAAGAAATACCCAAACTCAAACTGGAGCTTCCCAGGAGATCAGTTGAAAGAGGTGGTCATCTCCGATTCACCTGATGCTAAAAGCTGAAATAGGATTGAATTTCTGATAGAACAGCTCTGCAAAGTTCTCTTGAATTTGTTGGCTGTTTTGTCATTATTCCCAAAAGGCAACATTGTAATGGCAAGTACAGTTCGCAAATAAAATTTTTTACTATTACCTGCATGTCTTCTTTCACTGTCTTGCATAATTGTATGTGCTTGCTTGGAAGTCTCACAGCAGGATCTGCAATCCATAACAAGAAGCAGTCTGGGGGGAAAAATGTATACAGTTTCTAAAATCTGCCAGGTTTAGAGTAATACTTTCCTGATGTGGAATTGCCAAACCATCTGCAGGTAAGGTTTTAACTATTATTTACTACTCCACTTCTTACATACAGCATTAATAGATTCCTGTTCATTTCCCATGTCATCTGTAGTTCTTAGTCCATTTCCTACCCCCTCCTCCTCACAAACAATTGTTAGAAAAGATGGGATTAAAAAATGGTCACAATTAATCTTTGTTCTGGGAAGAAAGCAGTCAGGAGGTCCACTGCCTTCCGTGTCTTGAGGGCAAGGATTCCAGCCCAGGGATGACATGAGTTTTCAAGAGTATTTGTGGGGCAGGAAAGGTTACAGGACTGCATATGGATAACTTTGGCTGCTGTTTTTGTCCGCTGTGCATATCTTCCTTTGTTTTCCAGTGTGGGGATGTGTTTTAATTTTATCTCTGGTGCAGGAAGGCAGGGAATGGCCTGCTCCTCTTCTGTAGCTTCCATGTATTTTTTGCCACCGGGTTAGCTGCAAAGCAGAAGTCCCAACCCCTCAATCCTACATTGATTTGCAGGCGGTTTCTAACATCCAAACGCTCTCTGAAGGGCAATACCAGTAAAGAAAAACAGAAAATTAAAAAAACCAAACCAAACAAAAAAACACCACCAAAGCAGGTCTTGCTTTGAAATCATTCCTGCAGATTCTTTTTGCAGTAGGTAAGGATGAAGTGATGCCTATCTTTGGTCTTAAAATCAAGAACCAAACACAATTAGAAGGGAAAAAGGGGTTTTACCTCGGTATTTATTTTAAGGATCCTTGGTATTTATTTTAAGGATCCTTAAGCACCCCATCCAGGTGGAACACACTGGAATGCACATTGAAATGCACACCCACAATAGTTCGGGTATAACATTATAGGCTTTACCAATTAACATATCTATCAAAGATTCCCCAATGAGAGTCTGAGCGAACCCCCCTCCCTGAGGAACTTTCCCCCCCTGGACAGGCCTATCTCAGTTTACAAAATGTGTTCCAGAGAAGACCTTGGTGTCTGAGGCTTCTAAGATGTTTGGTCTCCTGGCTTAACGGAATATTGGGTCTATGCTGGTTATCAAACCTAAGGACTTAAAATATGTGGGCTAAAAAGCACTTAAGAATACATAAAAGCTATATAAAAGAGTATACAAAAAGGGGTATATAAAAAGGCAAAAAGTCATCATGGCATCAGAAGGAGAATGAAAATAAAAATACCCTTGCTAGATACATAAGTAATGCTCTCTTCCTTGCTCCTTGTTCAGGAAAAATTGCCTCCTAAAGTCAGACTTTTGTTCAATTCTCTGTATAGCCCATTCTCTGCTCAGGGTGACCTGGAGACAGAGCAATGAGAGAAAGCAGCACTGGGGCATTGATGCTCAGAGAGGTTCCCAAAGGCAGGGCAAGCAGACATCAGTGCTTCCTGACCACTGCCACCTGGGCAAAACCAAGATCCTCAAAAGGCAGTAGAGGGTGTGCTCTTCCCCATGGTGGAACCTGTTGACATGCTTTACACATTTGTAAAACAGGTCTGAAAAGAACTTGCAGGAGGAAAGAAAAAAGGGACCTATGTTGGACATTGCTGCACATCAAACACTTGCTTCCCAGCTATGTCCTCTAGTAACTAATACCACACCCTAGCACACAACAGGGAGTACAGCAGGGAGAGTTATCTGCCCAAGTCGAATAGTGACCACTTATTGCCCCAGGTTACCTTAAGGGCAGCGAACAGCTGTCAGATCTGCTTGCAAGTACCAGAAGCTCCCAGGCTGGTTTCTGTAATGCTTACCCTCGAGTATTCCCTTTTCTAACCAGCTTTGTCTCCTCTACACTGTATTTCCTAATATTGAAAAAAAAATCTTCTCAAAGCCTCTTTGCAGAAAGTCCTATTAAAGGTACATTCACCATGTTACAAGAATTTGCCATATCAATAGTATGCCCAAAGTGCCCCCGAGGAACTGCTGAAGAATTGAAGCCGTGCTGTGTGAAGTGATCCAAGTATTGCCTGTTGGCGGGGGCTGCTCTAACTGAAGGAAAAACATTACCATAAGGCTCAAAGTTCCTCTGACTCCGCCTTCTCTCCACAGGCATTAAAAAAGCGCCCAAAATAAGCAGCCATAACAAGTAAATGACTTTAAAAGCAAAACCCTCAAGCTCCATCAACATGAATGCAGTTGACTGGGAAAAGCAACAGTTACCCTTATTTGTCAAACGAAGTTCTCTCTGCCCATGTTTGCTGCAACTGCAAAGTGCTCCAACTTTCATCTTCTTCCATATGGTGGGGGAGTTTGGTAGCTCTAATCTTGTAAATCCAGATGGCCTGTCAGGTTTTATAGGCATTCCTTAAAAATAGAAGCAACCTAATCCTGGTTCAGGTAATTGAAAAGAAATTTCTGCAAAACTGCATTGTTCTTTCAAAGCTAGCAGGCAATAATTCATGGCTTTGACATGAGAGGATTGGTTTCCTCTCTTGCCACCGATTTCATAGACCCATTCCTTGTTCTGTGTTGATACAGGCTGTTCCGCAGTTACTTGTGTATCTCCTCTTTCACTTGATGCTATTTTACTTGCAGCTGAGGATATCGATCGACATGCAGATCCCACCGGAATTATTACTGGTACCTTACTGCACAGCTGGCTACCCCTATGGCAGTAAGAGCTCAGTGAAAGGGATGCTGCACCATTCTCAAACCATTTCAGGTTCATGCTCCAACATAAACCAGAGCCAACTTTGTCACAACTTCGATATGAGTTGCAAGAGCAGCTTTCATGAGAAAAACTGAGGAAACTGGAATTGGTTACACAAAACTGCCAGATCTGCTACGTGCAAGTCAACACCCTATGAAATACAGCTTGAGCTTGTCACCAGAACTGAAGGTCAGGCTTTTAATGTAGCTGTCACCAAAGTGTTGTTTCCAAAGTGAGATGTTTTGGGCTACAGCTACACATTTTGTCAACCTCATGTCAAACGACACCTTTGTAACTGCTGCAGGCCTCTCTAACTTCCAACTGCATATTCATTGTCCATCTATTGACTTTATCCGTGACAAGTGATGAAGCAGCACTCTGACCAACCTCAAGTTTAAGAGAACTGAACATAACAAGTGCCATATTTTTGGATGGAGGCATAGCATTTAATGGAAGATGCAACAGGTTTCATTAGATTAACTAACACAGTAGGAAAAAGGCAAGAAAAGCCTCAGTTGCTTAAGCCAGGCTCAATTCACAGTGTCTCACCAGACACTGAAAATATCTGGCTCTTTGGATTTGATTTCCTATGGCTTCTAACGTGCACACCATCCTCTTTAAATTAAAGAGACAGTGGTGGGGAATATTAACTGCACCTTAGCTTGGACACTGCCAAGAAAAAATGCCATGCTGTCCATAGCCCACCATCCTGAGCAGCTCAAAGGTGCTGAAGCAGCAGCTTCTCAGCCCCTGTCCCACACCCACGTCCCAGCACTCCACCTTGCTCTCGGGGCACCATCAGTGCTCGAAGGGATGCTCTTGCACCTTGGCTCCCGCGTCGCCCACTCTGCCAGCAAAGGCTCACACTGCCAGTCCCTGCAAGGCTCCTTTGAAACAGGACTGGAGCAGTAAATTATTTTATTAATAACTTGCAGAATTTCAATACACTGAAAACATTCTCAGTTTAGCCCAATATTCTTTTGAAATGTTATTTGACAGGCAGAGAGGGATAACAATGAAAGACTTCAATTTTCATGTATTTTATTTACAGGCCGCACAATACATTTTATATACAAATGGCTTAAAATAACAAAGAGTAAGCAAGCTGAAGCGTAACAATTTATTTTAAATTAAGTTGTCTCGAAATAACTCCTGCAATAAAGTTTCTTCACCCTGATAAGCAAGTTAATTTGATTTTAAGTCAACCCAAGGTAATTTTATTTTTAAATATAGAATTCAAATAAATTTTCTGGTGATTCCTTAAGTTCATGACACACTTCTGCAAATACAGAACATCCCAAAACTCTCAAGAAGGGTAATAGCCAAAATTTCCTCATGTAAAAAACACTGTAACAGAACAGACTGGAGAAATGTTGTATGTAAAACACTTGAGTGTTTTATTAATGAAAAGAAGAATGCAAGTAGTACATCTGACATTTTTCTCTCTCAGAAACAGAATTCATGGTCCAAGACCTAATTTGCCTGCAGACAAGAGGTATCCTGTGTTACTTCAGTACTTCAGTTTTTACCACACAATTATCTATCAAACTCATCCAACTGTAAACTTCACCAAAACTGAAACTGCTTCCTACACCAAGCAAAAGGAGAAGAGCGCTCAAAACTGTAAGAACTTACAACGTGGCACTTACTGCCTCTGCTTCTAGAAAGCACCTGGCACTACTGTGGGATGGAGAAAATTTAAGAGAGACCACGTTTTATGGAAACATAAGGAAATATAGAAGTTTGCCATTTTAAAATTATTTTTCCAAGAAATTATATTAACATTTAAGGATACATGTATTTTTATACCTCTTCCCTAGCACTGCTCATTCTGTTCAGGATAACAACAACTAGTGATCCAGAAAAGTGGTTTCCTTTTCCTTTGGATGAATTTAAGCATTATAATAGCCTAAGTGTTTTAAGTCATGGTCATAGGCAGTCCAGTTGTGCTCGCTTCCTTCCTCTTGGTATGGCTAAAGACCACTTAATATAAATAATGAAGTACTTGCTATTTGATAGTCCATTATTACAGTATTTCACGACATTTATTTAGAAACACAAACACGTAACACTTACTTTTCGATGTAGTATCCAGGTCTCTGTAGCTCACTTTGGAATTGCAGCACAGAAAACATAAACCCAAAGGAATGAGGGAGAAAGTAACAAAAGCCACAGCTCCACAGAAAAATAACGCTGTTTTCAGAATGCCTACTACTGCATCAAAAATGCAAAAGCCTACATGATGTAAAATGCCAAACTAGTACAGCCTCTGCTGAGTGGAGTTCATTCATAAGGGTAAAATGCCGCCATAGGCACCTCATCATGCGATTTAATTCAAAAGAAATGCCGACAGGTAATACACAGGTCCGGTACAAATGACGGTGGACCTACTGTCCTTAGATCCGAGCGGCTCCCTGGTTGCTAACCTGCCCAGACACAATTCTGGGCCAGGGGAGTGTGGCTGCAGATACCAATCCTCCTGCCACACCCTCAAGGGCAGAGCTCCTCACCTGCACCCAGCCTCCACCAGCCCAGGAGGAAAAGTGTCAGCAAAAGAGCCAAGAAGATTCCCTGTGTTGCAGAGAAGGCAATCTTTTCAGAGTTATTACATATAGGAAATACACTAACTTTCCTTCCAAATTATCCCAGGCAAATACAGTGTTCAAAGTCACAGGCTAGCAATCTTTAAACTGGGGAAAAGTCATTGTACAGTCTTCATCTGCTACAGCATGCCAGAGTTTTGTTTCTGATTCATCTGAAAGTCAATTGTTTATTGCACCTCCTCTCTCCTCAGTCAGGATTACTTGTGCTGGGGCTATTGGGATTTTTTTCAAGGCCAAAGACTGAAATCCATTTTGGTAGAACAGTGTATGAGTGTGCTGCCAGCCCAAAAGGAAACTGCACAGTCATTTACACATGCAGAGGAGATTGACTTCTCTGCATTGAATGAAGTGAACTAAATGACTTGAATATTTATGTCCAGAAGGGAAGGCAGGAGACACAACTTTTTCCTTGCATTTTGTATTGGAAGTCAGTTAATTTAGTCCTCTGAGATCTACTTCCCATTTGAATTTACCTGTGTTTTTAGCCAACCATTGCCTGCAGTTACACTTCAAGTGCAGGTGAGCAACCCCAGACTGCACATCTTTAGTGAAAGTAAGTGCATGTAAGCTTTGAAAGTCTTTTGCTTGATTCTAAAAACAAAACAAAAGCAATCTGTGTGTGTATTTGTGGGTCTGGGTTTTTTAAAGATTAGCAAAGAGCCTTAGCCAACACTGTCCATATCTAAATGACACTAAAGATTTTTGTCTTTATAATTTTACTAGCAGAAAAATGCTATGGGGATGTCCTTACTCAAGGAAAAACAGTCCAGTGTACTGTCATTCACATGAAGCTTTTGCCTTTCTTAAGCATGGGCTATTCAGGTTGTAAGTATTTGACTGACCTGTCCACTTTTATTTTCAGATGGCAGGATTTTCTACTGTGTCTAGTGAAGGCAACTGCCAGACTTGGGGACAGCGTAAGCAGCAGGACTCTCTCCATTCCTCATCTGCCAGATCCTCAAAACACTACACAGTTAGCGCAGGGAGTTTCTCCATGCTCTACAGTGTGGACATTAGCCATGTATGAACCAGGATTTTCAATTAAAACAAAACACCAACAGCTTTGGCTTCTATTCTGAAAATCCAAAAAGTCATTGACAAGACATTTGTAATAGTGTACGTAGAAATTTTACTTTTTAAAAAGTAGTATTTAAACACTCATTTACATAAGGTACCGATTTGTCAACTGGATAATCAGTTGGAAAATTGTTTCCAATATGGGCTTCAAGACATCCTATTACATACAGGCAAAATATAACCATACCTCCTCTCTGCCGGAGAGACACCACTTGTTATCAGAGGAAACAAAAAACCATGCTGGAAGTTGTAATTAGTATGAGGCGTGGCTCTTGGTAAGAGTTTTAGTTATAATAATTTTAGCTGTTCCGAGACACTCAATTCCAATATTAAAATGTTCTGTGGAATGGCAGATATAAAATCAATTAATTGGCACAATCACAAGTTTACAGCGAATTACAACTAGTGTCAAACGTTTTGCCATTGCTTTAAATACTGGTCTTTTTTCCTTTGGTTACTTCCTACAATGCAGTACGTGGGGTAAAAAGACAACAGTGTCAGCTTTTTACACAAAATAAAGAAATTACTGCTGTTGACATTTAAGAGAAAAAAACTATGTCATCACTTGGTAAGGACATATAAAGTATAGTTTATTTGGCAGAGGAACTAAAACACTTACTACAACTCCAACAGGGAGCTGAGGAAAACACTACACTCTTCATTCTTCTCCTTACTTTCAACGTTTCTCATGAAGTTCAATTTGGAAATTACAATTTTATCTAGGTAAGATCAGGTCTCTAAGTAACTGGCCCATGTGAAGCAAAAAGCACAAAGTTATGACCTGTTTGAGTTTCTTATTATTATCTGAATTCTCTTGTTAATTACCTAGGTTTAGGCATCATGTTCATAGCAATCTATGAAGTACTTCCAAATTTTTGCAGACCTTAAGCTTACATGTTAAGGCACTTACCATTCAAGTAAAACAGTTTTTATATAAACAAGCGTGGGAGATGGAGAAAACATTTTACCAGAACACCCATTCTTCTTTTTTCTTGAAAGAAAAAAAAAAAACATTGACCAAATATTTATAAAATTTTGCATCAAGAGAAAGGTTGTGTTTTATTATCTGAAATGAGCACAAAGTACACCTTCCACAATAACACTGAAAGCAGTGCAAAGACTGACAGTGACCTTTGACTAAAGGTAGTTTTGTAAAAAGAAAAATACCAAATAAATCAGTGCCCTGCTTTGATTGTTGTAAAATTTCTCTTTTTTTACATAAAAGTTGGTCCAAACTTACAAAAAAAGCACAAATGTGCATAGTTCAGAAGATCTGAAAGAGTGCCATAAAAAGCTGATGTCCCTAAATTTAGCATCCACTTAAAACTGCCAAAATACAAAATAAAAGTCAGAGCTAGAGTTTGTGAACATGTACAATCAAGTCATCTAGTTTTTAGACAGCATGAGTTGTAAGCATTTTTTAATTTTTCCTACTGTATGCAAGACCCTTTTCCACATAAAAATAAAGCTGTTGAATTAACATTATTCAAGTCTGTTGAACTGCTGCTTTAAATTGCAGCTGGGGGGGGGAAGTTTTTCCAGATAAAAATGATGTGCCTGAGGAAAAACAGATACTCAATATGGTAATCCTCTGCCTCGCCCTCTCACTGCAGATGTGCTAATGTGTCCCCTGTATCCTTGGGAAAAGCCAGGTCCTTGGGCAGGAGAAGTCCAAGTCTGTCCATGCATGTGGCTGATACCAGTGGGATTTTCCTGTAAATTACTTCCATAGCTATAGTTGTGCATCTTTGTGGGCAAAGAGTGTGTACTCTCTGGCCCTGTGGAAGCATCACTGCTGCTCCCCAAAACTGGGATTGGGCCATGGCTGTATTCAAACCTATGGTCTTTATCTCCACTGAACAGCATGGGGCCAGCGTTGAGGTAAATGTCTCCATAACCAGTTACTGAGCTGGGAAAGGATTCTGGAAAGGCCGATGGAGGAGGGGCAGCACCAGAGTGAGATGAAGCAGTACTGTAGTTATCCAAAGACTGAATATCTGAGTTTCCAAGGAAACTCCTCCTTTCTAATACTCCTGATGATCCACTTCCTATTCCATCACTAGTGCTGTAACAGGAAGATGAGAAGGATGATGATCCAAAGTTATCCTTGTAGTCTGGGCCTGTTACATAGGAGTCTCTAGCCTGATAATCCACACTCGTTTGTACTGGCTCCTCTGTTGTCGCCTGAGCTTGATGCTGAGCCAGCAGCTGCAGAAGAGCTGCTTTCACTCCCGCGTGAGGATCTGTTCCTGAAGAGTTACTTATAGGCAAATGCTGATTCTCTGTCCGATAATCAAGGTCTTCATCAGTGAGCGGCGGAGGCTCTGGTGGCTCGGGGGGACGCTGGTCTGGAGGCAAGATCCGAGGGCGCTCCTGCTCAGGTGTTCGGTTCAGAAGCCTCATCTCAGACTGCCTAACCAAATCCTCTTGACCTAAGAAGATGAAAAAGAAAAGCTTTGGAATAAAAATATACAAATAACAGGACCAGAAAGAAAAGGACTCCTTCCTGGAAAAACACAGAGGTTTGTTAACTTCAATTCTCATGAATTTATTAGTTAAATCTACCAGTAATTATATAGATTATTTTGGACAAAATTTGGCAACAGCTCATTTGCCTCAGGAGCATGATGCAGTTTATTCCTTAAAGTAAGATTACCAGACAGTCAGTTAAAGAAAAATAGTACAAGCGCCTCAAAAAAAAACCCCATCAAAACCAAACAACCAGAACAAAACTCAAGCAACACAAATACTAAAAGTTCACAGAAGGATCAGAAAGATTCACAGATAGGGATAGAAGTCTTGAGGGACAAAAGGCCACCCTATCAAAGAACAGCAAAACTCAAGGTTTAAAATAAACATGAACAAAAAAGCACACCTGTCAAAAAACCCCCCACAACCCTCCAAGAACAGCCCCAAAGCACTTCAGAATATTTCTTTCAACAGCTGCAAACACCACAAAATACTACATGAACCACCATAACAAACCTGAATTTGCAATCCAAAAAGATGAACAGAGCTCTAAACTGTGGGAAGACTACAGAAGCCACTACTATATCTCAATGGAAACCTTTAACCATGTGTGTGACGGTTACAGGTAACCACTGAATTTGACACTAAGGAACTGCTCTAGTCAGCATTAAAACCCAAAATAAAATACCATCTCACCAAAATAAGCTTTACCTAAACACACAGTCAAAACTGGCAAATTACATCTCTGCATCTGCTAGAAAAGACTGTCTTCTCCACCACCAATAGAAGTGGAGAACTCACCACCATTAAGAAAACCCCACCCTTGCAGAATAATGATCAATATTTCATCAGTAATACTTGTGTACCTCTTAGGCTGGGTATCATTTGCTCTGTCTACATGGCACCTGTTACACTAAGAGAAAGTCTCCAATCCAGATGTAAAATGTGACCAAATCAATTTAATCTCCTATACTCACACAGATTCGCATGTCAAACATGTTAATTCTCTACTCCCAAACCATCACACCTCCAGTGCTCCAAGTATTTGCTGGTTAGCAATAAAGGCCTTCAGTACCTGCAGACATGTATAATGACTTGATCAGATGTGGGTAGCCAGGTGCCGGAGATTCCACGTCGTCCCGGCTCACAGACACAGGAGTGGCGGGCTCTGGAGGCTGCCTGAGTTGTAATGACATTTCATTTCCTGATCCATTTTCCTTCTCCTCCAACACAAAATCTTTTTGTTTTGTTTGCTGAGCCTTTATTAACTGAGACAACAGAACAGCAAATGCACTCTGCACAGCTGCCTGGGCAGCATCAGTCTCAACTTTAGGCTGACCCAGCTGAGCAGGTGGCACAGGGGGCTGCGTGACCATCGGCTGTTTTAGAGGCTCCTGCTCTGGAGGTGGTGGCGGAGGCGGCGGTGGCTGCTGCTGCTGTTCTGACTGTTTTTCACCTGCTGACAAAATTCCAGCAGGAAGATTTATTTTATTTAGTTGCTGCTGAGTCTCTGGGTTTACCTTAATATTCAATACTTGGGCAAACTGTGCCAAACTAACACTTGTTTTAGACTGTAGCAGGTTTAGCAGGATTGCCACTTCATTCTGGTTTAACTGCTGTCCAGTGCTTGTTTTTGCTAAAGACAAAAAAGGTTTTTAAGTATTATTTAGTACTGGCATACTTCAGAAACTCAAAAGAAGACTAATCTAGCATGGCTGACACGACTGGCAAAGCATGGGTTTGGACAACACAGAAATGTAATGCTTTTACGTATTAACTGTCTTTGGGGAGTTATCTATAGGAAATGGAACAGTAAGATCTAATACAACCAAAGTGACTTCCATGAGATGCACACACGCACTTGGACAGATGGAAAAACACCGAGCTAGAGCGCAATTTTCCACAATATAACTAAGCTGGGGCTTAAGGCCACCTGCTTTAGGCAGCTGTAAGATTTCCAATCCCCATAACATTTCCTATCTTTGACATATCACAACCCTTTGTTAAAATGTAGCCATCTGCAAAATCCATTTCCAGTCCTATTCCAGCCCATTCTAATTCAGCATCTGGGTTTTAACACCTGCCCAAGTGACCTGGCTCTAGGTGGCCCAGGAGCTCACAGTATAAATGCAAAATGAAGTGCTGACTTTGAGGGACAAGAAGTCAATCACTCAGTAGCAGGAAATATGTGATGATACACAGTTAATTCAATTAAATGGCGTTTGCCACAGAAAAGAGCAGATTATGATTATGCAGGGGAATATGAATAAGGAAGTTTGAATATCAAAGTAGTTTCTTAGCTTCAAACACTCATTGTGGTGATTTATTTTAAAAGAAGTGAAGCAGCATGGATTGCAACATGCCCTATGAGCACATGACTTAGAGAAGAAAGCAGTTAAAAATTAGAAAATGAGTGTGTGAGCATGCTGGCAGAGCTGAATTTTTTTTAACCCAGGTCAGCACAAACACATTCAGTCCTCTTCTATCCTTCCCTTTGTGCTATCTTACCAATATATTAATTCATAGCAGATTAAAAGCCATGCATGTCACACAAAAATATTAAGTATTTGCCTTGCAAGATTTAAGAGCAGCACAGCTGGAAAATGCTGCAAAACCCAGAACCCACAACTCTACTTGTGGATGTGCACCAAGATACAAGCATTTGGAACCTACTTAAGTGGCATCCAGGGATTACAAAATTTTTTTATGTTTATATAAATACAAACCACCTTCTCTTCAGCAATACAAAAAAATAAATCACAATTCCTTATGCCTTGTACTCCTGACTCTCACTCAGATGTTGTGATTAATGGAAGATTTTGTCTCATCTGAGGATGGTATACTCAACATTAAAACTTTTCTCAGGCTCTCAGTGGAAATTAATCAGAAAAATGTCAAACAGGGAAACTAATCTACCTATTCCATACTCTTTGGTTAACTTTAAGCTCATTCTAACAAGAAACTGTATTCTGGGAAATCCATCATAAAAAAATTATTGAGCACTGAACAGCTCCTGTTAAATTGCAAAATGCAAGAACCAGGGGTCTCATTCATGAATCAGAACATTAGCAATTGATCCAATGTCTCTTTAACCTCTCCTTTTGGGGTGCTTAGAAACAAATGCAAGAGTTTTGGCTAAAGCATGCATTCGGTCATTGAGTTATATAACATGTCTTATTAATAATATTGTCTAAGGTGCATTATGGCTTCCAGAAGTGTTTTGTTTAATATAGGAAATGCCTCTATGCTCCACTGAAAATTACACTGTCTTCTTTTCTATCTAGATATATTTTTCTGTGTACATATGGGTAAACAGAAATATAGGTCTGAATGATTCCTTCTCTATTTGCTTAGTTTATTTTGCATAGTCAGTATTAATAACGAACAGTAATTTCTCATCAGGCTGTTATGTTATAAAAGGACAAAGAAGATAACCTTTGGGCTCTTTAAACTTCTAATATAGTTTCATTGATAGGGGAAAAAGAGTTACAGAGAGTCATTATTGAAAATGCTGCCAAAACTTTAGCCTAAACATACAGATTAGCAGAATCTCACAGCTGATTTACAGTGAGAAACCAGATGAATGGAGCAAGAGGCAATAAATTGCAATAAAATACGATCAAAATAACTACTTTCTATGTATCTTTGCAGAGAATATTTGGAGATCTGCTCTACTGTTAAATTAAGGGTTGATTCAAGATGGTTAGCATTAAAGAATTGCCAGCTACTATGAATGCATAAACCGTGTTTTTCAGCCGAACTCCTCTATCGGTGCCATAGGATTTATGGTCACTTCACACAATCAAAAATGGTCTTATATTAAACTTAGAGGTAGCCATCTGGTGTTCTTACTCTCTATATTTCTTCAATATTTTGTGAGAACTATCACTTAATTGCTGAGTATCTCAAATGGTCTCCATATTGGAACCATTACTTCTTTTGTTATATTGTATTTGTAAAACTTGTCTCAAGCAAGATAATTTTGTTAAGTTTCAGAATTACTGGCAGTGCAATTCACAGAGGTAGCTACTTCATGTTATACCAGCTTCTGAGGGGGTGGTTTTGGTGTTTATTTTTTTTTACAACTTGATTTAGCCCCAACAACCTAGAAAGCTGAAGACTACCATAACATGCAGATGGAATATGTTCCATTTGAAAATATGACTGCTCTAAACTCTGCCTTCTGATCAGTTTATCAATACCAATAAAGCTTATCCAATCTATGGAGATTGTGAGAAACTTTGAACAGTCACTGGCTTGTGGAATTACAAAAGAATTACAGATGAGCAAGAGCTAAAATCCCCTCAAAACACAGAGCAGGAAAGGTAGTTGCTCTGACTGGGCTGAAAAGTTAGGTAAAATTGGAAAGAAACACTTATGTTTCCAAAAACAAGGGCAAATCTTTTGTAACAAAGATTAAACTTACAATACTGTTCCTCCCTCAAGAATCCAGGAGACGTCAATACTCTGCAAATAACATCTAAAATTTCTACAGGTGCAATCCAAGTAGTAGGTAATTATAAGAACTGAAAATATTACTGACCAAGTGCTACACTAGAGCTGCCCTGAGTTTTGAGTTGGGAAGAAGTTTGCATGCCTTGTGGGGTGCTGGTTCTGCTCTCATCCATGCCTAGAGACAGATCCTTCCTAGGGACTTTAGCTGCTGTAGAGTCATCAGTCATGCCCATCTGCTTCTGTCTTCTCCGTTTCTTACTCCACAGCTCATGGCAATCCTGCCACAAAGGAAGGCTGCAAAGAATAATTGGAGATAATCAGTTTTATCCCTATTTTTAATCTTTTTTTCTAACCATACTGGTAAAATAAACACTTAAATTATACCTAATATAACTTTTGAAAGGTGAACCTACTAGAACTCAGAAATACATCAGGAAACATTCAAAAGCCAGCAAAATCTCAGACCTGCTTTTTCTGGCTGAAATCTCTTTACTGAGTACCGCTTTCAGAAGCACAAGTCCTTCTGCCAGAAAAGGGGAAAAAGTATCTTAAAATGAGAATTATTTTCCTAATTATTTGTGTAATTCAAAACTTCAAAATCAATGCTGTACAGTTGCTATGAAATACAACTTGCATACTACCAGATAACTAAGTTATCAGTATGAAAGTGGTTTTTTTCAGGGTCCTTCTGTCTGCCTATAAAAGTACTGCTGAGTCATTACGTCACATATTTGTCCACAGTAACAGACATGGCTATCTAGTATTTATAGTGCACAGCTCAGGCAATCAAGAAAGTAGGGGGGGAAAAAAAAGGAAAAAGTTGCAGCAATAAATATGAATAAACAGCACTTGACACTACCAAAGCTGGGATGCCAGGAAGAACAAGGGGATATCCTTTAAGACATATGAATGCAGAGGCAAAATTATTTTAAGAAACTTATTTGCCACCAATTCTGTCCTTCCATTACAGTTCCCTGCAGGCATCTCAATTCTGATTTCCTGAGGAACACAAAGACCCATCCACAGATAACAGAAATACTGAGATGGGCAGTAAAAATAGTGGTTTATGTTTTCCTATTACATATTAACTGTCTTAGCAGTTCTGTCACCCAGGAACATGGAAAAATTAGCTGATAGATGACAAGAGACACTGAAAAGGCAATTATGACAACTGTTTCTTTTATTCTCTCCCTCCACCTGCCAAGTATTTTCTGAAACACAACTGGAAGCAAGAACTCATTGTGAAAAGTATCCTATGGTCCCTGCAATCAGCATGTCACTTTTTCTGAATGAACAGCTGCTCCTTCCCAAAACAGAACTTCAGTCTTTCAAGAGAACAGTCGACACTTTCCTATGCTGTGCCAGAAGTGTGGTTCCTCTTAATTTTTAGGACACCAGTAAATAGTTTGGTTTAAATTTCCATATATCAGCTTCTAGAATGGATGCATTACCACATCCCTGAAGAAAAGATGATCTTCCCATTCATTTACTTTAAAATGCACATAAGCAACATGCTGTACAAAAGTGGTTCTAAGACTTCAGCAAACAGCCTGAGATTGGTGATTTCTGATTTTCACACAGTGATACAGTCATATCCAGGCAATGCAACCTCTTTACCTCATGTTTCAGGAACATTAGTAATGTTTGCCCAGAAAGGATGTGGAGTCTCCCTCACTGGAGATACTCAAGAACCATCTGGACACAATCCTGCGCCATGTGCTCTGGAATGACCCTGCTTGAGCGGGGAGGTTGGACCAGATGACCCACTGCGGTCCCTGCCAACCTCATCCATTCTGTGATTCTGTATAACAACCTTGTGTATGTAACAGGTAAGTCTAGAAAGAATTTTAATAAAATCCTTAGATAAAACTCAAACATTTTTCCCAGCTGGTAACTAATTAAAAAGAAGTCAGTACAGGCTGTCTTGAAGGTACAGTTTACTCAAACAGTACCTGACAGCTACACTGAGGAAAGAATGATACCTGCAGATTCTCTAGTACCTTTTCATTGTTTTCCTCAGGACATGCTCCAGTGTGATTTGTACAGATTAAAATGACTGCAAAGTCACTGCAGAAATCCTACAGGACATTGCAAATCCTTTTCCTCTAGAGAAACTGACAAGACAACCCTGCACAATTTCCCTTTTCCTGCCTGACTCTCATCTGGCTCATGAAACAATTTACTGTATTTTACTTTACCTCTCAGGTACCTGTGCAGAATTCTATCCCCAGTGTCATTCTATAATCAAAGAAGGCAATTCAGATTCATGGAGGACCTCAAAATCCTTAGAAAAAGTAGACACTGATAAACCAAGGTAAAAGGGAAATTATGTTTTTTAAATATTATAAACATCCATAGAAGAGTATTTTCTTTAAAGGTAGTAACTCAGTAACTAGTCCTAGGAATAATGAATCAATTCTCAGATCCTCACAACCACTACTATCTTAGCTACACAAGCATTTTACTGCAGCATCACCTTTCAACAACTGTATGTCAACATTTCTGCCACCATCTCCTTTACTGAACCACAATGAATTTAATGAAATCACTGCATGTTCACACTTCCTAGAGGCCAGTAGCATTACCAGTGGACATTACTTACTCTGGAGGAGGCATTTTAGATGGTTCCACGTCTCGCAGAAACTCACACTGAAGAGCTTGTTCAGCTGTGCAGCGCTTGCTGGGATCCAGGGCAAGCATATAATCGAATAAATCTAATGCAGCTGGTGGGATGCTACAAAAGCGCAAAATAGAGGAAAGCGTCATATCTTTATTTTGTATCACACATTTCTGTGCAAAATTTTAAGAAACACATCCCTTCCAAGACAACTGATCATTAAGTCCTCAGGTAACTTACATACTAACAAAACGCACCCACAATCTAAACTTGATAGCAAGAGGCAGAGAAACTTCACCTTTTGCTACCTGTGCTATTAAAAACCCAAGCTTTTTTTGCTTTGTGTTGTTTCATTGCTTGAAACCTTGTCCTTAAAAAAAAAAACACACTCACATTTTTAAGCCAAGACTATATTGTTACTTTACATTTTGGAATTTACCAGGGAGTTGGACTTTTGATTGATTCATGGACAATAATTCTATTGCTTCAAAGATATTAGTCTCATTAGTATGAACAGGATGATGCATTTCCCTTGAAGCCCACTGTACCTGAAGGAGAGGAACAACCCCTTTAAAATAAGCTTACAGCTGTTTTCCACACCTTTCACTTGTGATATATAGACAAAACTAGTCCAATGGTAGTACTTTAGAAGATACGGTTCAGGTAACTCCTCTGTGTTGAATGAGTTTATGACCCAAAAGACTGTAATGTTAACCAGACTACATATTTAGCTGTAGCCAGTTTTACTAACAAGAAACAATTAAATACTGAGCTGTTTTTTGGACAGGGCAACAAGCAGGTGTACCAAACAAATGTTTCCTTAGGTGAAAGCTGACAGCTGAAATTTTATGGCCCTCTTCCTGATGCTTCTATTAAATGAGGGTTAATACAAGCTCTGTGGCTATCAGGGGAAGAACAAGAACCTAAAGCCATTTTTCTTTACACTTGATCTATGTTCATTCTCCGAAAGTTCATAAAGTCTCTAAGAAAACTTAATGCTATTACAGTTGACTAAACTAATTCTTCATCCTTACAAAGCAAACTCTTCTCTCAGTTTTCGACGATACTGCTTCTTTGGTTTCATTGTGTTGAAATAAGCTAATTTTATAACATCAGGCCACACTGCTGGACAAGGACTTCCGCAAATTCGGCTGCACCAAAAAGAAGGGAAAAAAGGGTATGAGATCCAAAACCGCAAGTGAGCACAACTGTCATTTTTATTCTTTCAAGTACAGTGAAAACAAAAATAATTTTCAATTTTAATGTTCAGGTTATTTTTAGCTAAGATTTCTCCACTGTCAAATGCCCAACACCATTAAATAATGGTGAATTGTCTACAAAGGGTAATCATCCCACAGAAACTAAACTTATTGTTTCTGCCTCAGCCCAGCCCACACATCCTCTACACAAATGTTTTGAAAAACTTAACCAAATACATCTGAAGAGTACTCTAGGTATCTGACTAGATGAACTAGATAGCCCACATTTACAGTAACTTCTATGGCCTTAGCTCCCAATGCCATTGAAGAAAGATATAACAAATAGCTGAAAAAGCACTTTTCACCGAGAATTTATTTAACACTGAAGACATAAGGGAAAAAACCCAAACAATTCGATAAGTCCTAAAGGCAGAAACCACTAGAAAACCTCTGTATTTTTTATTTCAGTTACGAGTTTTATGTCTCAAGCCTCATCTATCTCCACAAATGGAGCTGCCCATACTCTCATGCCTCACATTCCATCCCCATCCTTTTTTCCAACCAAGGATGGCTAAGCACAAGTTGATCAACACCACACTTCTGAGCAGAACTAATAATGTATTTCCACATATGCAAGGTTTCAAATTCTGATGCAGGCAGTCATAAAAGAACATTTTGCAAATACATTTCCCTAGTTCAGTCCTCCTTTTTACTAGATTTAAATGGTTAGTGTAAAAGACCTAATGACCTATTAGTTATGGCCCAGGTGCTATGCAAACCAATCTGACTTTACGCTGGTTGGGGTATTCAATTTTCAGGAGGAGGAATAAAAATAATAAGTATCTTACTATCAGAATTTACTTCAGCTCTATCTTTGATAAAGTTCAAAAAGATAAATGCAGAATTGTTGACTGCAACAACAATTGCGGAGATGTTGATAAAACAGCAGAGATCTTGATAAAACAGATGTATTATGTTCAAACAGCAAAAAATGCATAGCATCAGTGAAGAGGAAAAATGAGCTACAGACAGAAGCTTCCAGCAGAAGAAAATCAAAGTTTCAGGGTTTTGTACCAGAGGTACAAAAGACAAAAAGAAAGAAAAACTTTGAATTACTCATTCTCATGTGCTTCAATGCCATCTAGTGCTCAAAAACAAAAATTCCCAAACTCATGAGTTAAACTCTTCTTATGTCAAAAACAACCACTGATGCGCTTTGCACCACCTAAAACCTTCATTTTTTCAGGCCAGCTAATAACACACTACACAGAAACATGCTACGTTCAATCTGTTTTGAAAAACATCTCAATATATAACTTAATAATATTTTTTATTAAGTTAATTTGACCATTTACTGTTCACATTCAGTAAGTTCTGTAAGACCCACACTCTTTTCCCCTTGCTTCTAGGAAGAGCACCTCTCCTCCTGTACAATGTCAATCATGATATCAGAACCAAGAGCAAATTCTGCTCGCTGAATAAAGGAAAAGAAAAAGATGCTCTGGTTCCACTGAATTAAATACTTACCATTCTATGATTTATTGAGAACAAGGAAAGAAACAGAATTTTTATCTCCATCAAACGTCTGGCAGTTTGTAAGGGAACAGAAATATTCCCGCAAAAGTAATAAAGCCGAAGTGTGTACGTGGTAGGCTTGAAACAAGAACTCATGGCCAGCAGCATCCCAAATACCTATCCCTCCCAAATCCCACTTGTCCTTATTATCGCCCATGCTTTCATTTTGATTTGCTACAAGCCAGTTGCAACATCATCTTAAAAATTACAGGTATTTTGATTACTCTCTCTTTACAATTTCAGTAATAGAGAACTCCAGCTACTCTACAAAAACCCATCTTACTCATCAACTGTACATTGCTAGCAACACAGAACACTCACAAAAAAACCTTCACGTCTGTGCCAAAGCACATGCCCCTCAAAACCTCTAACATCTTACTTGGGGCAGTAACTGAGCACTTGCAAGTGTTTGCAGTGTACTATCTCAGATTTTAACAATAAAAAGAAACCTGTCACTATGTGAGGCACCTACTATGTAGCAGTGCTTGCAAGTTACCTTATGAGTTCCAGTTGAGCAAGTTCTTGATTTGCTTGAAATATTGGCTTTTTTGTAAAAAGTTCACCCAGGATACAGCTGTAAAACAGTTTTGCATAATTCCATCATTATGTACATTTCAGTACAGATTGATAGAAACTTTAAGATTTATTTTTGGCTTGTTTTTACCCTTGCTACGCTTCTGTCCAAACTCTTACCCACAGCTCCAGACATCGATAGCTGGTGTGTATCTTTCTTCCCCAAGCAGAAGTTCAGGAGGCCGATACCATAACGTAATAACTTTGTTGGTATATGGTCGGCTGTTGGGAGGCGGAAAAAGAGAGGACTATCATTTTAGTACGATCACACTTCTGAAAAAAATGATACCTTAAGGATTTTACTTCTGTGATGCTGTTTAAGAACACTACAATCTTCCACTCTCTTTTAATTTTAGTCCTGCAAAGCTGTAACTGCACAAAAGCAAACACAATTGCCTGATGAAGGCTACAAAAGGTCAGATTGAAGATATAAATAATAATCACACAGCCATCTTGATGCTATGTGAATTCAGTATCTCCACTATTATTCAGAAAGCAATACTGTATATTTATTACATTGCTAGTAATTTCAGGAGCAGGACCTGCTTAGATAAAACCAGTAACTTCCATGCAACTATTGGTTACTACCATATTGAATATAGGACCTCTACAAGCATTTTAAAAAGAAGAAAAGAAGTCACTTTTCCCTCTTTAAGTATGAGCAAAAGAGAGAAAGCCTTTTTCTGGAACTACATTGTTCAATAATTTAGATTCCAAAGCCTGGAATGCTTCTAGTATCTTCCTATATTTCACAACATCTTTAATTCTCCGCAGCTCTAACCAGAAATTTTGGTCACTGTCAATAATCCTTTCCATCCTCCCACTAAAGGAAAGATTTCTACTAATGCGGACACACTTTATTTGTGCACAGGCTGAACTACAGCATCAACAGTTCAGAATGGGAAGCAGAAAAGACATGTTCGATTTTGGTTTTGTTTCAATCAGGATGTTTTAAAAGTGATCCCAGAATTCTTTCAGTTTTTTTCAGTTTTTCACTGTTATCAACACTAGGTAACTCCAACAGAAAGAGTAACATTAAGTATGAACAACCATAGAATAAAGCCTAACATGCTGTTATAGCATTCTCAGTAGTACAGGTATCATTTCTTTAAAATCATCTGGGTCTCTTTCATTAACGCACATAACCCCAATACATTTTAAAAAGGTAGTATGTTTTTGGAAACAATCCCATCGTTTATCATATTTATCTCTGAAGCAAGCATTCCTCTATGAAATGTTTACATGGTATGGACTCTCTGTACAGATACATTGCTCATATATATTAGTATATGGTGGTTTTTATTTAACAGTTGTCTTGTCATGCAATCTGTCGTATCTCCTACTCCAAACACGTTAAATCCACCAGAATAACATTTAAAGGAGCACAACTACAACAACCAATGGGAATTTACTTAAAGTTAATTTTTTATTTCCTCCCCCTAATGCCCCTACTAAATTCTGTACCCTTTAAAACAGTATTAAATTCTAAACAACTGTAAACCACATGCAAAGTACATGAATTAAAAACAGCAGCTATTACGGACTTGTTGATATACATTAATTACATCTGTTACTGCAGGTAAGAAGGAAAATGAATGACAAAAGAATTGCCAAAAATCTACTGAGATTCTAATTATTCTCCCATGTTCAACTGGCAATTCTATTAGCTAGCTTAATTAAATCTTAAACTTGGTTTCATTTATGCATAATAGCATAAAGACATTGCTGTCTGATATACAGTAAAATCTGTTACTGGCACTATAAGGACACTGAATTTTTAATCCTTAATGAACAGTGAGTTTTACAAACAAGATTTAAATTAATTTAAAAACAGACATTAAAAAACCCCAAGCAAAACATGGTAAACCAGAGGAAAAAAAAACAAACATTTGGCCAGTTTGGTGCATGTTAAAACAAAAATGTAGGATAACATCCATTTATTATTAAGTACTTAAAAAAAAAAAATTAGCTAGCAGCTGCTTAAGATTATTTCACTTTGCTATTAAACTTAACAGTTTTCATAACTGTACTTAAGCATATTTTCCTGAAACAACAGTTCAGAGACAACAGTTCAGTGAAACTAATGCTAACACATTTATCAACAACCTAAGAGCTCTGTAGAAAACAATAAACCCATAAAACTAACATTATGGATACCATTTTCCAAATTAGACATGCAGAAATCAAAGTAANTGTTTAAGAACACTACAATCTTCCACTCTCTTTTAATTTTAGTCCTGCAAAGCTGTAACTGCACAAAAGCAAACACAATTGCCTGATGAAGGCTACAAAAGGTCAGATTGAAGATATAAATAATAATCACACAGCCATCTTGATGCTATGTGAATTCAGTATCTCCACTATTATTCAGAAAGCAATACTGTATATTTATTACATTGCTAGTAATTTCAGGAGCAGGACCTGCTTAGATAAAACCAGTAACTTCCATGCAACTATTGGTTACTACCATATTGAATATAGGACCTCTACAAGCATTTTAAAAAGAAGAAAAGAAGTCACTTTTCCCTCTTTAAGTATGAGCAAAAGAGAGAAAGCCTTTTTCTGGAACTACATTGTTCAATAATTTAGATTCCAAAGCCTGGAATGCTTCTAGTATCTTCCTATATTTCACAACATCTTTAATTCTCCGCAGCTCTAACCAGAAATTTTGGTCACTGTCAATAATCCTTTCCATCCTCCCACTAAAGGAAAGATTTCTACTAATGCGGACACACTTTATTTGTGCACAGGCTGAACTACAGCATCAACAGTTCAGAATGGGAAGCAGAAAAGACATGTTCGATTTTGGTTTTGTTTCAATCAGGATGTTTTAAAAGTGATCCCAGAATTCTTTCAGTTTTTTTCAGTTTTTCACTGTTATCAACACTAGGTAACTCCAACAGAAAGAGTAACATTAAGTATGAACAACCATAGAATAAAGCCTAACATGCTGTTATAGCATTCTCAGTAGTACAGGTATCATTTCTTTAAAATCATCTGGGTCTCTTTCATTAACGCACATAACCCCAATACATTTTAAAAAGGTAGTATGTTTTTGGAAACAATCCCATCGTTTATCATATTTATCTCTGAAGCAAGCATTCCTCTATGAAATGTTTACATGGTATGGACTCTCTGTACAGATACATTGCTCATATATATTAGTATATGGTGGTTTTTATTTAACAGTTGTCTTGTCATGCAATCTGTCGTATCTCCTACTCCAAACACGTTAAATCCACCAGAATAACATTTAAAGGAGCACAACTACAACAACCAATGGGAATTTACTTAAAGTTAATTTTTTATTTCCTCCCCCTAATGCCCCTACTAAATTCTGTACCCTTTAAAACAGTATTAAATTCTAAACAACTGTAAACCACATGCAAAGTACATGAATTAAAAACAGCAGCTATTACGGACTTGTTGATATACATTAATTACATCTGTTACTGCAGGTAAGAAGGAAAATGAATGACAAAAGAATTGCCAAAAATCTACTGAGATTCTAATTATTCTCCCATGTTCAACTGGCAATTCTATTAGCTAGCTTAATTAAATCTTAAACTTGGTTTCATTTATGCATAATAGCATAAAGACATTGCTGTCTGATATACAGTAAAATCTGTTACTGGCACTATAAGGACACTGAATTTTTAATCCTTAATGAACAGTGAGTTTTACAAACAAGATTTAAATTAATTTAAAAACAGACATTAAAAAACCCCAAGCAAAACATGGTAAACCAGAGGAAAAAAAAACAAACATTTGGCCAGTTTGGTGCATGTTAAAACAAAAATGTAGGATAACATCCATTTATTATTAAGTACTTAAAAAAAAAAAATTAGCTAGCAGCTGCTTAAGATTATTTCACTTTGCTATTAAACTTAACAGTTTTCATAACTGTACTTAAGCATATTTTCCTGAAACAACAGTTCAGAGACAACAGTTCAGTGAAACTAATGCTAACACATTTACCAACAACCTAAGAGCTCTGTAGAAAACAATAAACCCATAAAACTAACATTTATGGATACCATTTTCCAAATTAGACATGCAGAAATCAAANCTGCTTAAGATTATCTCACTTTGCTATTAAACTTAACAGTTTTCATAACTGTACTTAAGCATATTTTCCTGAAACAACAGTTCAGAGACAACAGTTCAGTGAAACTAATGCTAACACATTTACCAACAACCTAAGAGCTCTGTAGAAAACAATAAACCCATAAAACTAACATTTATGGATACCATTTTCCAAATTAGACATGCAGAAATCAAAGTAAGCTCAGGTATCCAACCATCTCTGTATCCAATAACCTCATGGACATAGTACTGTAGTGAACGTTCAGCCTGAATTTTGAAAAGTCAGTTCCATGTGACAAATACGATATTACAAAGTAAATACTGAAGTTCTTAATAATGAAAAACTGTGCACCTGTTTCCTGGAATATGAGCATAATGAAGCCAAGAACAACAGAAGCACAAGTCACAAGAAGTTTCAGAATAACTTTTATTTAAAATTGTATCTCTGTTTCCAGCAGATTCAACAGCACTGACTGCCTAAAGAATACAATGAACCTCTTGAAATATAAGGTTAAATCTTACACAAAAGCAATTCTTATTAAATAGGAACTGTATGCTACTTTGTGTCAGAAAAAAAAAAAATTGCTTTCCTTAAATAAAGCCTTTGGTATACCAACAGAAGAAATATACCTTAGGTTTAGAGGACCAGAAACTTAGGACTGTAACTTAATTTCCAATCAATATATGGCCAGTCTCTACCGTTATTTATCCAGAACACCTGGAAAAGCAATACACTTGCACAGAGTTTTGTGGTTTTATGCAGTGTAAGACAACATGTATTTCTTACAGTTTCCTAAGCAATTATTTGTATTACAGTACAGCAACATTTCCTCTAAACAAAACAGGCTTCTGGCCCTAATAATAGTTATGCAAAGAGATTAAACTTCTGAATTCTTTTACACAGTATAACTGTATCTTACCTTTCTTCTGAGTTGTACAGCCGAGCAAGCCCAAAATCCGCAAGCTTTATCTGCCCTCTGGTGGAAAAACCAAAGAATTATTTAGTGGTTAATCCTGTTAAACTTTCCTTCCCCAAAATCAGGTAAAGTTTAAGACTGAAACAGCTGCAACTGCTCTTCACCAAACCACATTAATGAAGAGGCAATGCTTCGCCATCTCTACATCTCTTCAGTAAACAGTATGCTAACTTACTGAATAGCAAAGACAAGTAAGCAAAATTAGGTATGCTTATCAAATGGCATTTACATCACTGAATGTTAACTGAAATTTAGGTCTATACCATAAAATATTCAAATCAGTAAATCTGCAGGAAAAAAATTGAGGGAAGAAACTGCTATTTTCTCAGGCCTTACTGCTAGCATGAGCATTTGTACAGCAGACAACTATCAGCAGTCTTCTAGGAACACTAGCAGTCTTCCTTCTAGGAAGCCATCAAAGTCCTGTTCTGCTCTTGTACAGTTTAAATACAGCCTTTAAATCAGGGTGACTGACCAGATAAGGGCTTCTATTTTTGTCAGCAGCCAACTTGCTGAACAACATAACCCCTAACCCATTCCTGAGTTTTCCCATACAGAGCTCTTGCGTGGCAGTTCCCACAGCTAAAAGGCACTGCTCAATGACCAAAACTCCTACTATCTGTAAAGTCTGGATGATTCAAACAGAAAGCTATCTGCGAGCTTCTCTAACACACAAAATGAGTGTTGGACTGTTGTATGTGGTTTTCCTTCTCTGTACTAATAAACTTTTGTAACTCCCATCACTTTCAAATACTTATTATTTTAGCAAAGTATGGCAAGATTAGCTGCTAGCACGACCATTGTGGTAATAGCATGTACATGACCGTTTTGTGATGATCAAATATACAGGTTATAGTTTCCATCCACTTTTCTCCTCAGACCTTTACTCTGATTTCTTGGAGAACGCCCATAAACAAAGAAATGTTCCCCTCAAATTTACATGCTTATTTCTGAGAAGGTATTTGGAAGATAAATGTATTTGCTCAAAAATTTGTTGAAGTTGCCTATGCAAAAGATACATATTCCACATGTTTGGCTTCAGGCTTTTACTGGTAATAGGATTTTTGAAACACTGTCTTAAAATTATTCAGATCTACTATCATGATCTTCTGCTAATGGTGGAAAAAAAATCTATGGATACTCAGACACTATCCTAGGGAGATACACCCAACTCTGTAACCTGGATTGGAGAGCACAGCAGAATAAGCTCCTCCTCTACCATAATACACTTTTCTCCACTGTCAGGTTACACTCAGCTTTTGAGTTCCCACAGGTGCAGAGAGAAACACTAACCCTGGAGATTAGCAGGCAGTATGATCAGGTGTGTGGGCACAGTGAGTAATGGGGATAAACGTGTGCATCTGTTTAAGAGTCCGTATCATAATCTGGCAAGGCTGCAGTAGGATATAGAGCTGAAAGCAGTCTAGTGTTAGCTCACTCTAAGGGAAAAAGGAGGAAGCAGAAAATTTAATTTGGAGAAATCTGGGAGAAAACTTGGCCTATCAAAATAGACCCTTGATCCATTTTGCCCAGTATTTCATCTCCAACAGCAGCAGAAGATTTCTAGGGAGAACATGTGAACCCACTCCCTTTGGGGTTCATCTTTGTCACACGTAACTACAAACCACAATCCTTGTGTTAAGGATGCTAAAACATTCATTCCCATTAGCAGGTGTTAATGATCCTATCCTTGAATGTGTCTCATCTTTTTTGAAACTCCTGACACTACCTGGAAAACCTCCTGTGACAACAAACTCCAGAAGCTGACTACCTGCTCCTTTTTTTACCTATACCCTTTTTCGTTGTTATAAACCTTGCTCTTATAGCTGCTCCCTGGATTTAGTACTCCAGGTTATGATGCACAACAGCTGGTAATGAAGTCATCCACCATCTTCACACTGGCTTTTCATTTGCTGCCGCTGCTGCACATCGAAAACACCACACTTACTAATATGATTTGTAATTACCATGTGTTAAAGTAGTAAGAAACAAATTATTCTCCCCCTTTGCTTATAGTAATAACTGTAAGTTAAGGCATGTTTGAACATGGCTGATCAAATACTCTTTTAAAGCATTATCCTGACTGATGATGATGAGGACCTCAGAACTGTCACAAAGAAACAGCCTAGCCACACTTTGATCTTGAAATGACACGGCAGAAAGAATACACATCAAACACATCCTACAATTCTGTTTTAATATATTTGAACCCAGATAATTTTCCCCCAATACTCTGACTCATCATGATTAAACTTGAGTCTTCTCTTTTAACACAGATTAAGTTTAATACACAGCTGCAGGCTCCAGCGTTAAGCAGGAACATTACTGGATTAGTATTTTGTAATTGATTTTTAAAGAAACTACGCAATTTAAAAATAAGTTTTGCTAATGACTCCAATCAGGTGAACTGTAAAGACTAAAAGAATGATTTAAAGATGTTGTTAACATACAATTTTTGTTATGTACTTTTAAGTAATATCCATACCTATTATTTAGTAGAATATTTGAACATTTGATATCTCTGTGCAAAAAGTTCTTCTTGTGGCAATAGGCCAAGCCCTCCATCAGTTGTCTCATAAAAGATTTAATATGATTTTCATTAAAATGAACCAAACCAGATTCCAGAAGTCCCATCAAGTCATGGTCCATATATTCAAATACCAGGTAAAATGCACCTACGAAAAGAAAGGGAAAGGGTAGGAGAAACACAGAGAGAAAAACTGATTTAACAGCAGTCCAAAGCATTGCTGTTGCCTACTTTTCAAAATCAGAAGCATTTTTCATACAACTGCTAACATTTTCTGCAGTATTTACACCTGTATCTCATGTCCAATGAAATACAGTATAGTAAAAAGTTTTAATAAATTGCTGTTCCATATAAACAATTATACTAGTCAAATGCTTGTGAAAAGAAGTATAATGTTATCACACAGTCTAGATGAACATGTACTCTCCCTAGAGCTCTCAGTCTCCATCCATTTTATTTCATGAAAAATTAACTGTGTTAATATTGCCTATGTAAAGTTTGGAGAGAAATCTAGAAACAAAATACGTACAAGCATTATTGTTCTTCTGACATGACTCAGTGATTAATTTTTTTAAAGATTTCTGTGCAACTGGGTCAGAAATAAGCTGGCCCTTCTCAGATTAAAAATACCTATAAGACAGGACAAAATGAGAAAGCAGAACTAACCTATTAGTAACAGCAGCTCTGCAAAGACAGACTTCATATTTTAACTTACCACATGAATACATTAAGCACAAGAGAATCTGGTCTTACCTGATGTTAGCCTGTATAATTCTACCAATAAAGCTATTAAAGCCAAGGCTCTTTGATACACGTAAGCACTCTTAAGAAGCAGCAATAACCACTCTTCAGCACAACCATTCCCAGTACAATCTACTTTTTAGTACTTCACTCCTTCCCTTCTTCACCCTAGGACACACAGAACAGTGCAGCCCCTGCAGAGCAAAGGGAGCAATGCAGAAACCACATTCAAGTGGGTCTGTCTACTTTGCATTTCCAAAAGCACCTCCTTAAATTCACCACTAGAAATAGCTTCTGCCCAACAAGAACTCATTACATGTTCCTAAGTAAGTTTCAATTCAGAAACTAGTGAAAGTCTTGGAGTAATAAAGAGAAGTCAGCTTGACAGAAGCCGGACACACACGACTACATTCTAATGAATTGACTCCTTTTCTTCTTTAGTAGCTGAAAAAAGAATGCTAGGTCCATCTGCTATTCAGGAAAAAGATTACTCATACAGTAAGTGTTAAACTTGTAACAGCGATCATCATACATCAGCTAAACCACAGGCCATTGCATAAGACATTCAAGAAGTTCATTGTTTTTGATTTAAGTCCTTTTGTCCTGTTGTATGTTACAGGGACAAAGCAAAATGCTCATCATAAAACACCCCTGCTGTTGTGTACAGAGGGGGTGAAGGAGGAGGTGAATCAAGCAGGTACAACACAATCCCATCACTTCACAAGAAGAGAAGGAAGTATAAGAGCTATGACTAATCAAAAGTCTGCTATGTTACTATGTGCATAACTGAGTTCACCAACCCAGTTCACCAGTTCAACAAAGAAAAGCACAAAGGCTCCTAATCTTGTTTTTTTTTCAAACTAGATAGCTGGCAATCTGCTGTTAGATCTATTTCAGTGATGACTGCTTAAGTATGAACCACGACATATTTTAAAATGCCTTGAAACAAAACACCTGATATTAATGCTGCAGTGCCAGAATAACCTAGACAGGCCCTTCAGAGGACATCAGCTCAACAAAACTGAATGAATACCAGTGAATCTTCATGCTCTGGAGTACAAGAAAAAGTTAAGTCTGTCATGGCAGCCGGCTGCACATGTGTATGTGACAAGGAGAAAGATTGACTGTAGAACTGTTTAGTGAGAACAGCTGAACAGAGACCTCTTGTTTGTATGCAAAGAAGGATCTGTGCCTTGAGCAATTTCCTGCTCTGTCACTAAATCCCAGGATTTTTTCACTGCTATTTATAACCAGCGATCACAATTGGTACCCTCATGCAAGAAGAAAAGTTGACAACAATAGAGAAGATTCATAAACACAGTAGAGTATTACCTGGGAGGTGACATCTGATTATTTACACTCTCTGCAACTCTTATTAAGAAACATACACTAAAACAGTTAAAATGCTAAATATTCCTTCCTTATGAGATCAAGAGCAAATGCACAGATTCATTACACTTGCGCACTCTTACCTATTTCCTAAATACATGCTATTAAAATCTGTTTCAAAAAGTAAAACTGGTAGTCTTCTTCATTCATTATGAGAAACTATGAAAATTAGTCTACTAACCTTGGCAATCTTACCATTCAAACCTGATTTTCAGTATTACTCAAGCTATATTTGGAAGTGACTGTAGCTGCAAAAAAGTTATCAAGCAAACTGAAGTGGAACTCCTATTAATTTATTCCTAGACAAACGTGGTGCCCTTTTCTGACAGGGATCTGTAGTTTCTGCCAACAAAATCGTTACACTATTCCACCTGCTAATTTCAAATCTTCATCGCTTTTCATCTCATTGGGGGATTTGATCCTCCATAAAAGGGAAAGCAGCTAGTCATTCAGGAAGAAGAAAACAGTCATGGAAGACATCACAAATGAACTATGCATAGGCAGAAGTGCGCTTACTACAACTTAGTCCAAGTTTAAGTTCACAGCATACCTTAGTTCTATCAAAACAAATGCCACACAAATATCCACTTCTCAAAAAAGGAAAACATAACAGAAAAAATAATAGTTTCTTCTTTTATGAGGGCAAAACATTTCGTAACTTGGAGGTTACATTTTAAAATGTTTTGCTTGATGCTAGCTTTGCCGCGTCCCCATTCTGGGAAGCAGTGTCATAAAAACACCTAAAGTTCTCTCACAGTAAAGTGCATGCAATTCAAATGAACTCAGAATTACTTACTTGATTTTAAAGCTCCTCATCTTACTGCTGTCGTGTTAAAGACCTGCACTTCCCACCTATGGGGTGGTAGAAAGCCTATGCATTTCCATACGGTGCCACAAAGCACTAACAGAGGGGTTGTGTCCTGGGTGCCCCACTTCCTTTGCTAGCACCACACAGCTCATCTACTTCCCTTCATCTACTGAGATAATCAGAAACATTAATGTCACTACATGTTGACAGAGCAGCAGCTGTAACAGCTGAACAGTAGGAACACCGCCTACTTCTGAATATGGGATAAGAGAGAACAGCTGAACCTCTTAGGGAGGTACACAATAAATAAAGGAGATTCACATGGATGGAAAAAACCTTCACCTTATTCCTTCTGTTTGCACTTAGAAAAATTCACCTTTCTGACCATTTTGTCAGTTAAGACTGCTGGGGTTCAGCAAGTGAGGTACCAATTTAGAATAATTAAAGGATTAACATATCTCCTCCTCTTGGTCATATGTTTCAAGTCAAGGAGCTCTAACAGAAGCCGTTTCTTAACACAAAATGAGCTGGAGTATAATGCAGTAAAGGCATGCATACAAGAGAAGTAACTCAACAACACATGGCACTAATGATCTGCAATAAACAGTGGATTTTCTCAGAGGCCAAAATATCCTAACAAAACATACTTTGAGTTTTTGCAACACAGTCAGGCTCTGGATTTCTTCAGACTGTCTTCAAATCACACAGACCCAACAAAACAGGACATCATTCGTTCCCAAAGATAAAGTGCTTCAGACTGGGGGGGGAGGGTGGTGGTGCAGGGGAGAATGATCCAAAAGCCTCCATAGATGACGGCTTTTACGAAAGTTTTCCAAATGTAATTCATTTAGGAAAGGTGTTCAGTGTTTCTCAAAATCTGATTAGACAGAGATCAGAGGAACTAGGAGACCAGAAATGCCTTATTACACGCAAATTTAAATTCAATTCTAGTATAAATGCTTTACAGTAGTATCTTGAAATATAGAAATGCTTTAAGTATTCTTGATATTGCCCAGTATCCCTGCCTCATTCAGTGCATAGTATGTACAATGCTGAGTTGTAAAACAGGTTTTAAACATTTGTTCTGTACTCAGCTTTCAAAATGAGACTCCAATCAGATTTTCGTTTTGCTAATAAGCCTCCTCCAGCTTCTTCTATGCAATGCATAGATTATTCTTCCCCTTGATTGAGATTACATTTATTCTTCTACTTCCTTAACATTTCTCTTCCAGTACTCATGATATACTATTCCAAGAGTTTTAAACAGGATTTTATCAACCACAACTTGAAAACTAAAGAAGAAATTGCCCACCAATTCCTTGAAGTTCCTTACACTTAAATTCCTTAAAAGTTCCTTCAATAGACATTTGTCTTTTCTTTCAACTCAGGTTTTATTAATCTATTTTCTAATTTCCAGATCAACAAATATAGCCATAGCTACTGAATTAATCACCTTAAGACTAAAGAAGACATTGCTGCTACACTATTGTTTACATTTTCACCCAATATTAAGTTTCTATTTAATGACAGTGTTATTCTCCCCTTCCAATTTCAACTACATTTTCCTCTTGCAGGAACTCCACAAAGGTTCTGAAACAGGGATACAATCCAAGGGCATATAGAAGCCCTGGCAGTAAATACTGTCCTTGTTTCCTCATGTAATACAGAGAAATAAGAAAAAAACCTCCAAACTACTAAACCAAAACCAACAACATACAGCAGACAAACAAAAATCTTTGATTAATAATCAGAGATTTTTCTCATTTTGACATGGATCACATTGAAAAGCCACACAATTATGTCTGCGCTCATTCCAGACCAAAGCCCAGTACAGCATACACAAATGGGAAGCACTACTCAAGCAGTCACACTATTCCTGGTAACTTAGCTCTAGCATGAAAACTATTTGGGTAAGTTTCTATCAGCTATTTTGGGAGCAGCAAGGCAAACTGTAGAGCATTAGAGGTTTCTAAAATTTGGATCTCTGCTTTTACTTAATTCCCTAGGAAACAGACAAAACTAGCTACAATGTAATGTTGACTACATGACTTCCATCACACTCCTTCCAAACCACAAGATTTCGGAATAAGTACTCCTTGACGGCTGCGAGAAAGTAACCTGTCAGTCATATTACAACGTACTGCAGAGTCAGTGTCCTCCTGTACTACCGGACTGTCAATATAAATACCAATCTCATGCCTAAAAAAGTTTGCTAATTTGTACTGCAAATCAATTCAAAATTTAATCTAAAGTAAACTTAGATCTTAAAATTAATTACGGAAATACACATACATAAAAAGGTAATTCACAATCACACACAGAAAAACCCAGAAAAAAACCCGCAAGCTGCAGTGTTAACCAGATCTTTTATTACTGGTCTCCATGCCAAGTTTTATATCCTACCTCAGGTCAGCAAAAAACACCTATCCCAATCAAAGGAGGAAGGGACGTCAGGCAGTACACTTACTGTGTTTACGTTCACAGCAACAAAAGCTCAGTAAGGCATTTTCCATTTGTTTAGTAAAGAGAGATCATGTCAATCCCATAGCTAGACTGTCAAGCACTCGCAAACATCTTCCAACTGTTAGAGGCAACTGAGAACTGAAGAGCCATCTCAAGTGCCCAAACGAAAAAAATATACACCAAAGTCATATAAATGATACACTCATTAAGGAAAAAAAACAAAACTGACAACAGCCCAAAGTGAGAAGGGCGTTTTCCCAATAATTCATTTTATAACTGATAAAGTGGTTCAACACACGAAAGACTGAATACAACCTCCTCAGAGTCACGAGTTCTCATCCCTAAGTTTGTGTGTTCACCTATCTCCCTCTGAAAGATAGGTAGGTGAGAAAAGCATACACAAGAAAAATATAAAATGGATACTCCTTGTGGCCACACCCAACATATACATTTTACCTGTCAGGATTGTGCCTGAGAATCAAGCTGTTACATTACCAATTAATAATCAGTTAATGCTGTTCTCCAACTTTATCATCAAGCACGTCTCATGCATAATGAAGACTGCAAAGTTAAAAACTTCGCATCTTCAGTATACAGACCCATGTATCACCCACTCTGCTTTGTATATGCCCAACCTATACAATTATGCTGCTTAAGGTGCTGACTTCCGTTGATGGAGGGAAATGCACTTAGAAAATGTGTAACATACTGCTCCAGCATGTTACACTTCTTTTTGTAATGGTTAGTAAAGAAAGAATAAAACCAATACTATCTATCTGTTCCTGTTTTTAGATTCATAGTCCAAGCTGGCCAGGATAAAACACAGATATAACTTCTTCCATTTTCTTTGAAAATAAAAAGATGTTGAAAATATTGAGACAGACTTTAACACGGGGAACCAGTAATCCTCTCTCTTCCAAACTTCTGAGTATGTCACTTAAAAATACGTAATGCAGCTCAAAATATCAGGACAAAGTTGTACAAGTCAAGCCATTGCTGGCTTGCAGTCCAGTGTTACTATCTTAAAAAGCATCCTTAAATCAGGTACTGTAAAGTGAGCCCAACACTTACATTATTATCAGTAAACTGAATGTACTGTATATTAAACTACTGAGATCCAACCAAACCCCCCCCCACCACTGCCTTAAGTGAAAAAGCAGATGAGTACTATGTCAGGATACAATACACAGCCTCAGAAACAAAATTAACTTCATGCATACTAACTAGAAAAACATGATAGCAAAAATGTTCTCATTTCCTATTCTTATAAGTGGGGTATCAGCAGGGTTTTCCAAGTCATATTTCAAAGCTATGGTAAACATGTAACATACATTAAGCGCAAGCATGTTCATCGTATGGGCGAAACACCCTGCTTTTACTGTAAGCTCTGCCTGTTGTAAGATATCACTACCACTTTTCTAACCCTTCTTTGTTGAGCATCCTACTTCTGCATTTGCAACACTTTACTGTGAAAATGACCAAACTTCCTCCCACTTGCATTCATTCCCTACACAGACTACAATTTGGCCACAACTCAGCTATAAATCCTTATCTCACAATGAACTACTCATTAGAGAAATACAGAATACAGTGCATGAAAAAACCCACAACTTCCATCTTTTCACAGACAAGTTGTAACAGCAGTCTCATTATCCTGCAAATATTTTCAAGAAACCATCAGAACTTACTCAACTATCAAATATTAATTCTATTCTAGCATCTCCAGAGAAGCCTCTGCCCATGTTTAGAAAATGTAGTGATTTTAATATGCTGTTAAATAAGAACATGAAATCAAATCAAAAGTAATATCAAAAACACAAATACAGACTTGGACAAAAAAACCCCATTTGAAATTAATGAGACAGTTTGAAGTACAACAAAAATAATTCACTATTCAATTCTAAACATGGCACTAAACAGAAAGAAAGAAAATTCATTAATGAGTCATTAAGTATTAAGTCAAGACTCTGTGTGGTCTCATTAGCCAAGTAGGTTAGATCTAATTAAAACAGTGCAAGATTCACATACAAAGACTAAACTGGCTGTTGTAGACTGTCAGGATTTTGAGTGGGGCCTGACCACTGAACCTGCACAACTCTCGAGAAACTCTTGCTAGATACTTTCCACTTTTAAACACAATAAAAAAAGCATGTCAATGCTGTATACCCTTCAAGGTATTATACTCTCTAAAGATGCCAGGAAAAAAATCCAAACTAATTCCTGCTCGATATCCACCTTCTGAATTATCACATCACCTGGTGTTTCAGCTGGCCATGCAGTACATACAGCATTTGCTACCTGCACTGCTGCTGGGCATGCTGTATAGAAACTCAGGGAAGGAGAGCAGGGAAGAAGGACAGGTACCACATTCCAAATACTCTCCTAAAGCCAAACTATGTAACAAATTGCCCACAGGACACTAAAATACCCACAAAATGATAGGTTTCTAACACCTAGACCTAAAATGAAATGCCTCCAGTGGCAAAATACCATTCCAATATCAAAAGTACCAAGCAACAACACAGCATAATTTTCACTCTGTTTGCTTGATTCTCTAGACTAAGAGGGTTGAAACAATTCAAACAAGATAGACTTAAAACTGAAGGAACCAGAAGAGTAGAAGTCTGCATGCTTTCTATTATGGGAAGAACACTATCACTACAAAAGTCTTGCTTTTCATTCTTTTAATTTACTCTTCTTCTAGCCCTCAAAACACACATGCTCAATTATTAAAAAAGTAACTGAAGAACAATCCAAATAAAACCAAGACCTAAAATGAAAAACATCTCTTCAGCATGCAGCCTACTATACTCTATATGGTATGATAAAGTACTAAAAAAATAAAAGGTTAAAAAAACCTCACAATTAAGAGCTTCCTATTATTGCTGGCCTCTCTAATCCATGGGTGTCAAGGAGTCCTCTACAGCAAAACCGCAATCAAGCAATACATTTCTTATCCCACAAAATATTTGCAGAAAATGTTTCTATAAGCAAAAGGCATAGCTGAGTTAAATAAACAACTTCTTATATTATTTAAATCAAAATTAAAATCCCTCGTCATGGCAATTTGCATTCATATTTTTTAATGAAGCATAACTTCAAATCCAGCATAGCAGACTATCACTTTTAAGAACAGGTCCAGAAAGAGCTACCCCTGTTAGCATACATACCTTTGTCCTTCTTGAAGTCCAAAGCATCTTCCTTATCAGTCACTATTTCCTTCATGTTGATAATGCTTTGATGATTAAGCTGTCGAAGAATCTTAATCTCTCGAATAGCTGTAATTGGAAACCCTTCCTTTTCATTATCCAGACGTACTTTCTTCAGTGCTACCATTTCCCCTAAGAGAAAATTTAAATAAAACCCATTAAGATCAGCAACCAAACCATGGGATTTAGTATTGACTTGTATATTTGTTTTTTAAAACCCTGATGCTTGCACCAAGCACTATGCTGAACAGAAATCAGTATCACATAGAGAAGCAAAACTACAAATGAGAATCTTCAGCTACACACTATAAGGGCTATCCTTCTTCCTCCTGCACAACTCAATCAAATATCCCAGTATTCCACACCATGTCTACCAGTGAAGAGTGATTATCAGGAGCAGCTTTAGAGACAGAGGCCTATGACTGCTCTGGATTTCTTAATACTACATCACCACAGGTCAGAATGCATAAATCTAGCCAGAAATACTATGCAGTTTAAGATATGAGGCAGATGACAAAAGAGTTCTCAAATTAATCAGTACACCTTCTACAAGCACAAGTGGCACTGCTGCTTTTATAGTGAGGAGATTTTTCCCTTATTATTTCACTGCAGGGTGGGCTGGATCAAACTGGATTTTAAAAAAATGGCAGGAGCATGATCCGCTCATGATGGAGGATGTCTATAGACTATATATGCTAGTTCAATCATTTTGTTCTTGGAAGTTTATTGCTTTGTCTGGGAAGTTTATTGACAGCGCAGATATCTTTGTTAGCTCTAAAAAGTACTTACCCTACATTAACTTATACAATACACTTACAGTAGACCACATTCCAGCATGACACAACATCCACTTGCTCTGCAAGCCCATTACACAGCTTCTTCTAAGGTATCTCAAAGGCCATAATGCCACTCTCCACATGGGATTTGAATCCAAAGCTAACAGATTTGCTTGCTGTATCTGTATGGACCCATTCAATGCAGAAAGCAACAACTTCTATGGGAGGTTAAGAGATGACTGTGATGCAAAAATAACCTGAAGTTTGCCAAAGAGGCAATATGGTTATGGCAGGATTAAAATGCTAATGTGCAAAGAAGATAATCCCAGGAGACCCTAACAATGATTTTGCAAAGGTTCTCAAGGTAGAGGTAAAAATCTGTGACAGTTCAGCTAGAACTAAAATTTGCAAACTGAAACAAGGACAGGTAAAGAATGAAGAAGGAATTATAATTACAAAACTTATTCTTCTGGAGATCAGAAAGAAGGAACTGAGGTTGGTATGTAGTCCTATGGGATTCAGTTGCTGCTGAAGTAGAAAACTGTCCAGCATTCAAAGCACGCACAAATAAGCCAGAAGGGCAAGCAATCATAGAAAGAACTACTAACTGAGCATAAAACAATCACACAGCATACAGCATATATAAAGAATCTGGATCACCTATTTAGAAGTAGTGACAATATTATGTATCCTAGTGGTGACTGCTTGCTCATTTCAGAAATAGTTGAACATGAAAATAAAAAACGATGTCACTGTTGTAAAGTCAGTTATATTGCAAGACTACCCATGTGCAACTCCTCAAGGCTGTGTTGCACAGAAGCAGATTCTCTTCCTACTATGAACTAGTGACTACTGGAGTACAAACAACAATGACCAAGTTTTATGCATAGCTTCTTTCACAGTTTCATGCCTTTGCAAACTTCATTACTGTTTGCCAACCTGTCTAGGGTGACATTTAGTTTCCCCAGGATATTTAGCCTCTCTTTTTTACTAGTTCAACTTTATACAGAGCATCAAAACTCAAGAAATAAGAATTAGAATTTAAGACTACTCGGCTTTATTTCAGCCACAGCTTTACAGATAAATGATTTTCCAATGCAGCAAACAATAATTTCTGATTTAGACAAATGCTAGACTTAAAACTGAACACACCAACAACTAAAATCCTTCCAAACATGAGACGGCAGAATACCACAGATTTTACTCAATATAAAACAAAACCCAAAACCATCCTGTTCATTTAAAATTGTAGGATTACATTTACTTTTTTTGAACTTACCTGTATCTTTATCTCTGGCTTTGTAAACTTGCCCATAAGTGCCTTCACCAATAATACCAATGATATCAAATTTATCTACACAGCGCTTTCCCCAGTCTATTTCTTTTTCTTTTGTTTCACCATGTCGTGGTCCACATATTCTAGAAAGCAACAAACATTTTTAAGAATACAGTTAGTGTATCTAGGCACTGTCTTAACTTTGAAGACACCCTCAACACTAACTGAGACGTTATTAGTTAACTGTCTTATTACCATTAAGTGGCAATAAACCATGCAGTTTGAGTCAAGCCACATTAACACTAAAAATATCATTAAAAAGCAGAACTCTTTTGACAAGAACATATTTTAAAGAAACTATTACCATTTCTACTTGCTCGATAAGCTTTAAAAAAAGTTTAATAAACATACTTTGGTCTTCTCTTGCTATGTAACTGAACTGCTGGTTTCTTTTCTTCAGGACTTTTGGGTACCTCAGCTCCTCCAGGCAACTCAGGTGGAAGTGGTAAGTCTGCAAGCAGATGGCGAAGTTTCTTCTCTGTTTCTTTAACTGACTTCACTGAAAGATTCTCTCTCAAACTATTAAAAAAACCACAGTTTGCTAATAAGTTGAAGATAGTATAATATTAACATAAAAGGAAAACTTATTAGAATTTTTTTTTTTTAAAAATACATTCTAGACTGTCAATGCACCAGCGTATGAAATCTCTGCTCTTAAAATTTGCAGGACTTGGATAAATGACTCACAGACAGCTCTTGGGAAGATGAACAGTTAACTACCACAATTCTACAGAACTGTGAAATCAGACCTTTCTGGTGAAAGCTGAGGTCAGATGACACAGGGAGCCTTACCAGGCCAGACTTCTTCTGCCACATAAGCTTCTTTGCAAGCTTATGGCATAGACTATTACAAACATTTAGAGCTCAGGTGCTGCCAGACATCAAAAATATAGTGGTAAAATCTGTACGCTGACTTCTCCTATAAGAGAGAAGATCTAACTAATCCAGTTCTCTCAAAAACTGGTCTCCATAGATAATGAGCTTCATGCTTACATTAACACTGCAGGGCATTACAAGGCTGTCCACATCACATACTTCTACTGAAACACTCCAGATTCAACACATTTCTAGTGATCAGCATGCATATGAAGTGGAAAAAAAAATCAGATTAAAAAATGACAATGTTTTTCTGACATGGGTTACTGATATCTGACTGATTTTTAACCAACCATAATTAGATAACAGATACTAACTGTCCATCCCTGCTTTGAGAAAAATCCCCAAACACATGTACAGCAATATATTCTTTTAACAATTACACAATGATCTTAAAGATGCTCTTCCCACTCTAATGGGGAATCATAACTGCTGCAGGATTTTTTTCTTAAGTACATGGTTCCGTTTTACCAGATCTTCTTTTAGTTTAACTAGATTTGTTCAGCTACTGCATATCCAGTAATTTTAAAGCCACAACCATCTCTAAACTTTATATAATTACATAATTGTTTCTCCCCTTCAGGACTCTCACACAGTATTCATTCTTTTAACTTCCATCACTGTATCTATGAAACTTAAGTCATCCTTCAAGGGGACATTTTCCAAGTTAGTTGCATTTGCCAAATTGCACTATTCATCCTTCTCTGTGAAGGTTTTTCTACAACTTCTTACCTGCTTAGTTTCATAGATAAAGCAGGAACTTCTCTAAATGGAAAGATGTTGTCAACTCCCATAATGGAGAATGCATACATTTTTTCTTACTTTTCTTGCAATTAGTAATCTGTATATATTCAAATAAGGCATGCCAATGTTTTGCGTGTGTCTATGCTTCTCCGTGAAAACTGAACACTTTTATGTCTTTTACCACTTCCCAAACTGCCACTGCCCCATTTTAAAGCAGCATCACAAGAAAGCATAGACTGCCCTCATCACAAATATAATGGTTAACATGCTATAAAGAATAAACCGCCTTAGCGCAGTGCATGTAACTGTCATGGCAATAAAAAACTCTTATTTTTGAAGTTCATATATTAGTATATCTCTCATAATTTTTCCCCAAAATTTTCAATATGAGTGAAAGCGTAACATATAAAATGTTCTGAAACAGATTTTAAAAGTGGCACATGAAAATAGAGGCAACCAAGAGCAGCCTTTTTTTCAGGTCTGCTAAATCACACATCATTGACAACCAGGGCAATTTTCCCTTTCAGCTAACCTACACTGTGGGGTTGCAACACTGATGTTCCCTTAGGTCGCTTATTTGTGGATTTATGAGATTCTTACTGAAGGAACCAGACAGTTCTGCATAGCATCAAGCTCAAGCTTTCTTTGTCGACAAAATTTCCTTGTAGTAACTCCGAGACCAAGGTAAATACCTCTGCCCTCCTCTGCCCTTAAAAACATTGACCTTCTTCCTTTGATGACTTAAGCTTTATCATGACTTGTAATTTCTGATCCAAAGTTTGTAACATCCTATAGGCAAAACTAGGCAAAGCATAAGACATTATATTACTTCTCATTAATCTTTCTAATGCAGCTGTTTGCAAGCAGTAGGCTTTATGTTTTGAAAGGAGAATGAGCCCAGTGCTGAAAGAACCACAGCTTAATTGTAGCTTAACTCCTCAGCTCAGCTAACTTAAAACAGGTGATCCATTAAAATATAATAATAATAATCAGAAGCAATCAGCCAGCTTCAATATAAAATCCCATTTCATATTGTTGCTATTAATACTGCAATGCCAGTCACATTTAATTAAACTAGTTAGACTAGTTTTTAGTTAAAACAGTGAATCTTGCTCACAGTATCAGGATTCTCATTTACCTAGAGAGGATGGCTTTGTCACAAACTTAAATGCAATCATACCTTTGCTACACCATTATTACATTTGCTAGAGTTTAATGCTGAAGGGCAAGAAACTATTTCTTTTTTACTACTAAAAAAATATATATAGCTGTCTAATACTATTTTAGGTTGTATTTATTTCCCAAGGCCTCCTATGCACCCTTAATGTCTAAACTTAAATTACTAGCAAACACAAGAGAAACATTTACACCTCTAGCTAAAACTTTCTGGCTTACTTGTGAGGTGATTTCTTGCATACATGTGAGAGGCATGCAACACCTTCAGCAAAACCAAAAAACTTCTCTAACAGCACAATCTTCCAATGCAAATCACAGCACATATTCTCTGCTAGGACTATGAACAGACTTAACATAGTCTAAATTCAGATGACACTTGGAACACAGAAATTAATTTCTTCACAACAGACCAATTTTTACACTTCAAAATTAACACAAATGACAAGCCATGAATCTCACTTCCATTATCCATACTCAAAATACTAATCTTTGAAATAAATTACACTAAAATAATGCCCAGGTGTAAAATAATTGCCTTTCAAAGGGAAGAGAATCTTTACTTCGAACCCCAGCTAAATAAAGAATTTTCACATATTGTTATGGAATTAAACTTTTCCCCAGATATATATGTTCACATCAAATTTGAAATCTTGAATTCTTGAATGCATCCTTTCATTAGTCCCAAAGTTACTATGTATCAGCAATTTTTAAAAGATTTCTTTAGTAGACTTCTTATTGAAAGATTCCTCTTAGACCAAATTCTGCTTTTTTTAAAGAACTAATTATTTTTAAGATCAAATTCCTCCAGGTCACTAATAACCACCTGTTAAACAAGTGAAGAGCAAGAACAAATTAAATAATGTATTAGCCTGATCCAGCATATAGTTTTATCTTTATTTTCCAAAGGAAATAACAACAATCATTAAATAAAAAGGAACAAACAACCCCAAAGGCAAATCTCTGTCACAACTCACCTATCAGTTTCTTTATCTTCAGGCAGCGTGGGAGGCAAAGGCAAGGGCGGCAGCGTGGAGGTCGGTAGTGCAACAATTCGATCCTTCTCCTTTGTTACTACGCTTGGTGTACTCGGTTTGCTTTTCTCTTTTACAGGGACCGGTGGCTGTTTCACAACAGTCAATTTATTCTCTTTTACTGCTGCAGGCTTCTGTTTAGTAATTTTGTCTGCAATTAAGTTATTTTCTGCTTTTGTTTCAGGAAGCGAGACCTTCGCTTTTGCCTTGTCGTTTTTCAGATTTGCACTGCTGGTAGGAGAAGGTGTATGCTCAGTTTTGATTTTCTTCAGGTCCTTAACATTGTTCACTTGAGGTGCGCTTACAGCAGTGTCAGTGTTTCCCTTAGTAGGTGTTGAAGTATTGGAAGCTTTTGCACTGGCTTTGGCTGCCTCAGCAGCTCTTGCTTTTTTGTTTTTGTTCAGCTCAGCAGCCAGGCTACTCTTCAGAGTCAATGTACTAGGAGAAATACTTGAATGACGACTTCTGGATCTAGACAATCTGTGTCTGCTACGAGACCTGGAGTGCCTCGATGAATATGGACTTCTGCTCCGAGATTTTGCTGATCTCCTGTTTCAGAAAAGTAAAGATTTACCCAGGTAAAGTTAAATCTAGCTGCTTTCCCGGCATATCTACTTTTTTGACAAACTACGTATTTTAAACCAACTATTATCACCATACTCAGAGAATAAACAGAAGTTTATGAAATAGGAGAGACCATGCACTAAAAACATAAAAATCTACAATTAATCCATCAAGATTCTACACCTTTTTGTTAGAAAACATTAAAACTCTTAGATGTAGTTCCTCCTCTCACAGAACTGAGAAATACAATACTTACATAAGGCAAGAAATGTTCTGCTTTCCTCACTACTCAAGAGATTTTTCTCTTTAAAGAAAATCTCAATATAAGCAACTTGTACAAACACCTTTAGTATGTACAGTATTTGAGAAAAATTCAATTGACTACATAGTCGGAATTCAACAAAATGAAATTAAAATTACAACAAGAGAAACAAGAAAAATCTAAACAACACTAAAGCTTTAATTGTAGGAACTTCTGAATTTTCACTCTCATAAATATCATTAAAATAAGTTAATTGAGAAAAAAAATGGAATACTAAAGACTGCAATGTAGCCAGCCGAAAGACAGCCTTCCTTTTTTGAAACCTAATTGTACGACTTCAAAAAAACCCAAAACAAACAACCTCTCCCCCTCCCAAAAAGCCCAAGTACCCAATATTTGTTACAGCTATTGACAAACAAACATAACCCACGAATGGGCCTATGCTATAACTGCATCTGAATGCAGACACCAATAGAAAGAGAAAGAAAACATCTAAGCCATCTACAAAATCATAGCAAGAAAATTACCTAGAATGAGGATGGGCAATCTTAAACTTCTACTGTACAACAATACCATTTAAAATGAATGACTTTTCATTCAGAATTTCAAAGGGATATTCTAATTTGCCTAGTACTGGTTTTGAGTCACTTCTTTATTAAGAAGTAAAGGGAACAAAATTAATCGAGCTGAAAGGCATGGAACAAGTAAAGTAGCCTAATCCACTGCTACCACATAGTAATGTTATGAAATAAATTAAATTAAATGTAGCGGTTTTAACCCATTTCACCATACCAAGAATAACAGGGATATTCATCAGATTTACAAGTATTTTCTTGATTAAAGTTTGATGGAAATCTATTTTGCTTATCATTCTAAGGGGAGGAAAAAGCATACTCAGTATTAAAACCACCCAGTATTCATCATCTGGACAAAGAAAAAAGGATCAAGCAATAGCCAAAATAAGACTTCCTGAAGACACAAGAATTTCAGAGTTCAAAAGATAGCACCAGTGTATGGTGGTTGCCAAAGCAAAAAGAAACAAAAATCTCAGACCAAACCAACAAAAAAATGAATCCCAATAAACAAACAAAAAGAATGCCAACTACAATCCCTATGATCAGGACTACCTATCCCACATCAAATTTAATTTTACTGACAATTAAACCAATTCAGTTTTAATCATCAACACAAGAAATTACATCTCAATCTTCAACTGAACAAGTATTTAATCTAGAACAATAACATTTCTTTTATGTGCAATATTGGCTAATTTCTAAATTTACACTCTTTTCTTTTTACAATGCAGGAACTCTTACCCGATGAAAAGTCACTGAGGTCAATCAAAAAGTGACTGAAAGCAATGTTTATGCACACTGCATAGTACAGCACAAGCTTCAAAATTCTACAGTGAAATTGAAATTGATCCAAATGGCTAGAGACTCATGAAAGAAAAAAAATCAAATCTCAGATGAAGATAACTCTTGGAAACTTAGCACAGTTCAATTCTATGCCAGGAAGCAGATCTTACAGGATTTTCTGCCACAGCAGGGTAACCATGAGAGACAGCAATAATAATAATAACAACAAAAATAATAATCTTAAAAGTTTTTTACACCTTAATTAAAAGCCTTTAGTTAAAAAAAAAAGCCACACAACTCTCTTCCAACAATTTCCAAACGAAATCTAATGTTTGGTTCAGTCAGGAAAGAGATATTAATGTTCATGTCTAATAAACACCAAATAAAATTATAATATTGGGCACAAAAATTGCATTGAAAACTCACTTCTGCTCCATTAGGAATCCTGTTGCTGAAGTAATTTTTCTCATTATTATTTTGAAAATCTAAGTACTAAATCCCACAGAAAATGTTCAGAGGCTTGGCCAAACAGGAGTAAAGTAAAAAGGTTGGAAGTTCCATTATACAGAGTTAAGACGGTGCAGCAGGAAGGGAGAAAATCTAAAAAATACACACACTTTAAATGCTAGACCAGAGCTCTCCTCACACTGCTGTCTCACTTTTGGAGAGGAATCTCAAACCAGAGGTGCTACTGCTGTAGATCTGCACGCACTCTGAAATCAGTATAATTACATTTCTCCAGCATCAAGCACAAGCTAATAGTTCCCGTTAGTCCTAAACTGACTTCTATAAATGGTGCATCATTTGCAAGCATGTCACCGACCAGTCTTGGAAAAAATTTCCTTGCACATCTTCTTCATAAATCAGATATTTCAGACTGACACTCTCTCCAATTACCCATAGAACATAACTTCCATCCCAAGTATTTCACTGCGACCTGTACTAAATTTAAAACATGCCCTAAAGGTCTCAAAATGAGCCCTATTTCTTTCATAAGTACGATTTGGAGTTTCTTGTTTGTTTTGATCGGGACCTAACAAAAAAAGTAATCATGTAACTAACAGAAATAATGACATAATTTCACATGCACTAGAAAAGAGAAGTAGTAGCTTAAAACAACACAGCTGGTGAGACACCATGCCTGATTCTAACACTGGTTCTGCTCCACTTTGGTACAAAATAAAACAGGTTTGTTTAGCTCACTACTAAGGATAAAATGAAAAAATCTGTTAAAGTCAGTGACAACTATTTTGATCATCTGATCAGCTACCATAACTTAGTAAGGAAGAGGCAGTTTCGAAAACCTAGAGCAAAAATAACCTAAATTTCTATACTTTCTTCAAAAACAAACAAGAATTGACAGTGGACTGATGTCTGTACTTTACCAATATTCGTCAAGAGAGTGCGGGACACGAACATGAATTTATGCAAGCTCAGATGAAAAAAACCCAAACCCAACCATTGTCTATCCTGGGTTTCACACTCCACACGACAACTGCATAACTTTTTCATGTGGGAGACAGCAGGTACGCATGCACACAAATAGTTAAGTTTCAGTGCCAGTACCTATTACAGCCCTTAAGAGTGGGTCAAAATGATAGCAGCCTAGTTATGAAATATGTTGACTGATTATAATCTCTGTCCTGGATTAATTTTTCCAAAAAATTTCATTACTTATGTCAGAAAGAGCTATTATATTCCCTATATATAGTACCTTTAGCATCCCAAAAACCTTAGCAAGAATCCCTTGCTGTACCTGAACCACTGAGCTAGACTCCAGAGAATACAGCAAAAACACTAACATTTTCAACTAAACGGACAAATCCTGAATTTTAAGTAAAAAGGAGATTTGTCAAAGTGCTTGTTATTCAAGTTACAATGATAAAATCTGCTGTTTTCCTAAGCCTAATAATCTTTTCAAACACTCAACTATCACTTTCTTTCATCTGTGTAGTTCAGAAGTCCCAGCAGACCAGACAATTTATGTACAAGTTTTCACCTACAAAAATAGCACAAACCCAAAAATACGGACAAAAATATTTACACGCTTTCCCTCAAAAGCTTATACAGCACTCAGAGTGGAGAAATATTGCCTTATACATAATAAAACCAGCCAGCTCACTCTGTTCAGACCTAACATTTGACATAAAAGATGAAGTCACAGCAGCACAGAAATGGGCTCACACAACAGTCAGTGTCTGCCAGTTAACAGGACACAGACCACTTAATGAGAACCTGAAAAAACATCAGGAGAGACATCTGAAGTACACAGTCTAAACCTTCCAGCACGTCTCTATAAAATGTGTGTGCATTCATACACATACATATAAAATGCCTTATCTGACATTTCACACCTATTTCAGATGTAGTCAGCAGCTTGTTTTTAACACAGTAAAATGGAACAAAAGAAGGGTGGCTGCAACTGCATAGACCTGCACTGGAAAGAGCAAATACACTGAACAATGCAATTCAAATTTCTCTTCCTGAAGTAAGGAGAGATCAAGAAGTTTACTAAACCTAAAGGCCACATTTCACTCTCTTAAACAAAAGCACCAGCATGTGCTGGTAACACACACGGGGAGAGGCTACTATGAAGCCTAAGATACTAAGAAGATAACTTTCCTTCAATGTTTCTCCCTGTTTGCACCTAGAAATTCTGCCCCATTTATGAGCACCTTTGCCACTACAGGCATTAACAGTCTTCTATAAGCATCTTGAATTCACTTCACACAAGTGTAGATCCCTACAGAGAGGACAACTGCCACACTTCATGGCACTTGTAAAAATCCCTTCCGAGCCATCTACAGATTTCAGTACGTTTTTATATATGGAGGGGAGAAGAAAAAAAAGAAAACTGATGTGCCTGAAGACCATAAGTATCAGTAGGATAAGATCTAAAGCTGCTTTGTTTCTTCCCTAGAGACAGCAGCAAAGAAGCCTGGAAGCACAACTAGATTAGTTGCAAAAGGACATGGAAGAAATTACATTTTAGCTATAGCTATAAAATAAAAGCAAAAAAAACCCCCGTTAAGACATTATCTACAAACCATGCAGGAGAAGAGGCAGATTTAAGGAAAGTGATAGAGGAAGAAAGCGCTAGTAAGGAAGTCACCCTGATATCAAAACTCCACTTTTCAGAACAAGAAAAATAATGCCTTTTTTTTTCTCCCCTCAAGCACGGAAAAAAAGGTTGGTTTAGGTATCACAGTTCTTTTTTTTTAATTTTTTGGTTTTGCCTAGTACCCAACATTTCATAAAACAAACAGGTATTCATTGTTTCTCTGCTTCATACAATGTACTTAGTCACTTTATAAAAAACTACTTAAGAGATCAAAATGTTATGAATTACAGGTTTCAAAACTGTTACAATGTTTCTCCTTCCTGATAGACAACATTCTATTGCACTTCACTGGCTCACTAATAAATTACCAAACAGTAAATTTACTTATTACTTTAACAAAGAAAAAACATTCTCGAGCAGAGAATGAAAGAGCTTCAAACAGTAGTTTAAAGTGCTATCGTTTACTATCTTGATATTTCAAACCAGAGAGGAAAGAAAACTGTTACCTATGTCAGATTTCCAGGAATATGCTTCATTCAGCTTACACGGGTTTTCTTGCCATGCTACTTTTCTAGGTGTTTCTTTCTGTCCCTTTTCAATACCCCCTTAATACCAAAAAAAAGTTACATTTTATTGACAAATCAGAACGATCATGTGTTATCTTCTCAAGTTTCTAAACTTGAAAACCTCTTTTCTTCTTAACTGCTTTAAAAGTAAGCTAAATCCATCATGCTGGTGTCCAGCTGCATGTTACCTAAGTGCAAACAATTTCATAGTCGAAATACATAAGGCTCTGTGAGCTGAACAAGCAAACTAACTTTGTCAGTAACTTTTTGACAAGGCATAACACAAAGGGATTAATGAGAACACGAAGAAACCTAACAGTCCAAAGAAGGTTAAAACAACCACTGTAGCCCAGCTCTTTCTTTAACTGGCAGGTAATGCTGGACTACTGACTAAGCACTGCCATCCTTCCCTACACAGTAAGGTCATAGTGGTTTTGAAAAGAGAGACCTAAATTTAATCAACTGGCTTCACTGCAGACCTTCCAAGACATTTACAATCCCTTGGTAACATAAACCACCTTGACAAAACATTTTAGTTCACAGCATAGCTTTTCCATGTTGCTCTAGCAGGCAAACATATTGTTCATTTCTTTAAGCCATTGCAGTAATAGTATTCTTTCCCTTGATACCTTATTAATTAATTTTATTTATTTTCTCTAGCCCCTAATTCAAGGTTACATTCTATGCAACTCTGCAACCAACCACCTGCTCAGCTGCTTTGTACATGAAGACTACATAACCTGCCTTATTGATTCAAACTGTAAATCTTTAAAAGGGTCTCCAATAAGTACTGGACAACTCTGAGCTTGGCTTCTAGTTGTTTCTTGAACCTGCTTTATAACCTTCTATTTTCATGTGAGAAGTTGGCCTATAAAGAATCAACCAGAAAAAGGTCAAGTCAACTCAAAATCGATGTCCTAAACACATTTAAAGTTGAATTTTTCAAATGAAGTTTCCTTTCTCAAATAAGGAAAGAAGTAGCAATAACAAGGAAAAGGAAAGGTACATGAACAAAAGGCAAAGGCCAGCAACATGCACTGGAAAAATTAGCTACTCCAAACAGTGAAAACCTATGATGGTCCATTTTAAATTCTGCAAAATACATTTTTACTAAATGAAGTTAGAGAGCTTTAAATTTTAAAAAAAAAAAAAAAATCTATTTTCACTAATCAGGGTGGGGGGAGAAGTCAAACTCTCTCTTAATCCTTTAAATTCAAAAGCAGTAGAATTACTGGAGTCAAAGTTATTTTCATATCAGTGTATGGCACCATGGCTTCTCCATTTACTAGCTGAATATATATTTTACTGTTTTCCTACGCTTGTTTTGATTTTGCACATAAATGATCCATATTTTGCAGAGCCTCAGTACTACAGTCTAGCTACCAATACAGACTGACATGACTCTATAGTACCAAAAAGAAAATAAATCCTGTATCTTTCCTATAAGCAACATCCATGCACATAGTAGTACTATGCTAGTAGTGCCCCATCCACTTTTATCTAAGCAGATGGGTAGGTGTATCCAAATTTGGAAAAATGCAATTACTCATCTATACTGCTAACTGAATTGAATGTGTGATCACGTAACATATGACCTGACTCAAGTTACAAAAAATAGTTCTCTTGAAACTAGTTTAGCATGAAATTGTAGGAAACAAGACTGTCTGCTTATTTTGCCAACCATGGGGTCTGGTTGAGAATTTTTTTTTTTAATCCAGTCATTTTACCAGTAGAGAAATAAATACCTCATACTTTTGGAAGAATTTCCATTTTGAAAATATGTATGTGCTACTTTAGAACAGCTGTGTTACCCTATCCACAAGAAAACAGAGTAATACAAATCCACAAGCAGCAAATGAAGAAGTTTTGTCCGACAAGTGAATACAGCTCAATCAGTTTATCCAAAACACAAATTTTTCCTGCTAGTATAATGGAAAAGGCAATTAGTCTACCATTCAAAGAGAAATCACCAAGTATGGAACACACAACCAGTGTCTTTGCTTCCCCTCAGAACCCACAGCCAAACAACATCACCTAAAAACAGCGAAGTCAGTACTGCAGTTCAAACCTCACAGCAACACACTTGCTGCTTCAAACGAGCAAAGCTGACCTCACTTGTTTCTTTTCAGCCGTTTACTAGAAGTTTCTCCCTAAGCAGCTCAGACACCTAGATTAAAAAATCACCACTAGACACATGGGCTTTCCAAGCATGCTAGAACTGCTTTGTAATAATTTTCTAAATACCAAAATAACTGGGTAATTTACGTAACATTAGTGAAGACACATGTATGAGACATAAAACAAAAAGAGCAAAAAGACTTGCAGGCTGAAATAGTCACATACAAAGTTCCTACTGTCTGGACATCATTACAGCTGGATACAAGCCCAGAATTAAACCTTTAAATTATCCAGGTGAAGAACACAGGTGCTGTAAGAAGCTGTTGCCTTCATGAAACTGTAATATTCTATCAAGTCGAAGGCCATTATATCATTCTCAAACAGGACAGCAAAAACGTTCAGCATTTTGACTGTAGTACTACAGAGTCAAGCAAAAAGTGATTATGACATAGTTTTGAATGGTTAAAAAAAATATAAACCCCTTCCTTTCTATTTCCCCACTGCCATTGCAATACACATTATGACCAATAGCTGTATGGAAGGAAAAAACCACTGGCTTTCATTTCTCCACAACAGGCAAACATTATGAACAACTGATTTTATCTTCACACTTTAGTTTTCTTTTGTTTTCTAAGAAAGTGACATTTTTGCAATGAATGCCCCATTAGGACAGACCTTTCTTTCTACTTACAGAAACCTCTCCTTTTCACTTGGCTATTCCAATCCCTCTCCCGTAAACCTGACAGTCTGCATTTGTCTGTAAGCAGTTAAAAACTCAACGCAAATTACAATTCAACTGGAGGGAGGAAGAAAGGCAGAGAGACACAAAGCTACCTCCTAGAAACAGATCTTCAGGCTCAAGAAAGACTTACCACAGAGAGAATACCAAAATCAGGAGATTTAAACTCTCATGCTTCAAATCACAGGCCCACTACCAACAGAAAAGAAAACCACTCCTACAAAACTCTACTACAGCCCTATCAGTGAGTGCCTAAGACACAACCCTGAACTGGGCTGACAATCTGACTATTCCTAAGTACTGAGCTATTCCTAAATGCAAACCTCACATACGTAATTCTGTGCATCATTATTAGCTTTCTTATTCATGAAATGAATAAGCAACTACAGAAAATAATCTGATTCCTAGGGCGTTTAAGTCAAACTATGCACATAATAATTCCTGCTATGCTATTATTCAAATGATTTTGAAAGTGTATTTTAACCACTTGTAACAGACTCTCACAGGAGAACAGCATGATGTTTTCAGAGCAATTACAGTGTTTTACTCTTGAAACACCCAACTGCTTACAAATTTATTCCATACAACCACACCTTTAGACAATCACTATTTTTATCCCAAGGCACTTTGGCTCTATCTCTCTGAACAAAGTAGGACACAGCTTTGTTACTTTCCTCTTCAAACAGGAAATTTGATGCACACCCAGGACAGCAGACTCTACCAAGAGCCAGTGAAACACAGAGCAGCTTCATCACGGTCCCTGGATACACTACAGGTCACCTCAAATGGTGATCAACACAAAGTGCTTATTAAAAACACCACAGAACATTCTCAGACAACCCACCAGGTAATGCCTTGTACACAAAATTCTTGCCAGTGGAACAGCACATTGCTGGATACATTTAAAATTAAAGTCCAATGTAAATTTAAACACGTCTACAAACAACGAGGCAATAGTAAGATTCCAATATAGGAAATAAAAATCTTCAGTTATGAACACAACACTACTTTTAAATTTCCAGTGTACTTTTCTGCAAGTTAAAATATTGAGAAAGGCTTTAATTCCACAACACGATTTGCATCTGATTAGAAAGATACAGCCCACACTTCCTGTCTATATAAAATTCCAAAACTCATGCAATGCTGACCTTTACACCCTGCATTTCCACTAATACTGAAAAAAAAATTATCTGCAAGCATACATTAACTATATACACGTGCACAACCTTGACACTGACTCAATTTTCTAGCAATGCAGAAAGCCCAAGTCCTTCTGTAGACCTCTAAAAAGAACAAGAAAACACTTGTAAACACAAATTGCCTGTCAGCTAATTTTTTCTTTAGATTAGCACAAATTAAACCAAACCCAAATATATTCAACATGCATCCTATTTTACCCGGGAACGGAATATATAAAAATGTACCACATAACGTCTGTACTTTGTAAGCAAAAATTTAAAAATCAAAATCGGTCCTTCAGAAAAACCTGTCCTCCGAGGAGCAATTTCCTTCAGTCACTCTCACTTGAAAATGCTCTCGTGCCCATTTAAAAGCGTTTTCCCAGCCAGATGGTCTCCCACAGAGAAAAACTAGCCACAGAAGCGTTACAGACACCCGCGTCTGCCTTTCTCCCCGAGAGACAGCACAGGAAGATCTTTGTACTTGTCCCTCTCCCCTTCCCCCTACCCCAGCTTTCTGGCAGCAAAACGGCAAGAGGGAGGGATTGCTGCTGGATGCAAACCTCTCCGGCCTCTCCTGCATTCCCGCCCCAGCCATTCCTCCCCTCCTCCACACACCGGGCCCCCTCCCCATCCCACCTTCGCCCCCGGGCCCGGACTCACCGGATAACGGGGCTGTAGGGGCTCCGCGACCGGCGCCAGCTGCTGTAGGGGCTGGGCGACACATCCCCGCCACGCTCGTACGAGCTATGCCGGCTGTAGCTGGGGGATCGGCGGCGGCTGTACGGGCTGAGTGGCGAGCGGGCGCCCACCGGGCTGAGCGACTTGCGGCTGCGCTGGCTCTGCGAGGAGCGGTGCAGAGGAGGGCTGTCATCCCGGCCGGGGCTGGGCGACGAGCGCTGCCGCCGGTACGCCTTAGGCTCAGGCTTATCGTCCCGGTAAGCTTTCGGAGGGTCCTTATAAGCCGACGGCGGCTCTTTGGCCGCTTTAGTCCGGCTCCGGTGCGATTTGCTCTCCCGGTCTTTCCTGCCGCTGCTGGGCGAGGCGAGGGAGCCCTTCCTACGGCCGTCGCTACCACCGCCGCTGCTGCTACTCTTGAGTCCCTCCCGGTCTTGGCTCCCGGTGTGGTTGTGGCGGGTGCGAGATTTGGAGGACGAGGAGGGCTCGGATGCCCCGCGGCCCGGTGCCGCCGTCCCCTCCTGCTGCGCCTTTTCCTCCCCCCGCCGGCGATGCTCTCGGTGCCGCTCCTTGGAGCGCCCGCTGCTGCCGCGGTGCTCCCGACGGGACCGGCCGCTTCGCTCCGCCTCGCCCCGCTGCCGCTGGGTCCCACCGCCCGAGGAGGAGCCCGGGCTGCCCCCGCCGCTGCCCCCGCCGGCCGCACCGCCGCCCAACAGTCCCTCGGACTGGGAGCTTACGTCGTCGTACTCCTCCACCAGCGTGCTCAACCCGC
>VZTH01012134.1:217904-264773 GCA_013397815.1 Aleadryas rufinucha
GGGGAGACGGACGCGGCCCGGCGGCGCGCGGCGCATGCGCGACGCCAGAATCGGGCGGGGGAGAGGGGACGCGCCCCGCCAATCGCGCGCAGCGCCGCCGCCTTCACCCGCATGCCCGAGAGCTACCCCGCTCTCGCGAGACTTCACCCCTCCCTCCCCCCGCCCCCAGCGGCTCTCGCGGTACCGCGCCTCTCGCGCTAACTGCCCCGCGGGTGGAGGGAGGAGGCGGTTCCGGGCGAAGCACCAAAGATGGCGCTTGGCGAAGGGCGGGGAGAATGAGCGAGGCCCGAGCTAGAGGTGCTTGGCCCTCCGGGCACTCTCCGTGTCTCTCACGCGGCGCTCTCTGGAGGCAGCGGGCAGAAACCGATGTACAGGAAGTTCCACCTGAATACGAGGAAGAACTTTTTTACTGTGTGGGTGACCGAGTAGCAAAATAGGCTGCCCGGAGAGGGTCTGGAGTGTCCCACACTGGAGATGCTCCAGAACTATCTGGACGCAACCCTGTGTAATGTGCTCTAGGATGACCTTGCTTGAGAAGGGAGGTTGGATCAGATGACCCACTGCGGTCCCTTCCCACCTCACCCATTCTGTGAGCTGGAGCAGTGCGGGCGCCGCGAGACTCTGGGAGGCGGTGTGGGAAACCCGCCGGTCCCCAGGTGGTTTTCCCTGCTTTTATTGTACGTAGGCCCTGGTTATTGACTGGGGGGCGTGAGAGAAAACCGCTTCAGTTAAAACACGTGTGTTAGTCTGAAACAGTGAAGCCACTTCACTGCTTCATGAAAAGTAGTTGGTTTTCTTGTTGTTTTTTTCTTTTCCGTCCTACACTACTGAAACTAAGTACAACTTAGGACATTTTAAGTTTCCTTCCAAACTTACTGATTTCTGATTTCATACTCTAATGAAAGACTCAGGGGTTTTTTTTCCCTTTTTCTGCCTGCTCTATCCTTTTGCCTTTTCATGGTTTTACTGAATTTCATGACTGGAGCTGCAACTGCTGACTGTGCCTCAACTTGGCTTCTAGGGCTGACTATCTTCTATTACGTACATCTGCTGTACCATCTTGACTGTTGTGAGCACTCTTTCCTTAGGCATTTAATAGTTTTCTGACCACCTTGCTGTCTAATTNCCATTCTGTGAGCTGGAGCAGTGCGGGCGCCGCGAGACTCTGGGAGGCGGTGTGGGAAACCCGCCGGTCCCCAGGTGGTTTTCCCTGCTTTTATTGTACGTAGGCCCTGGTTATTGACTGGGGGGCGTGAGAGAAAACCGCTTCAGTTAAAACACGTGTGTTAGTCTGAAACAGTGAAGCCACTTCACTGCTTCATGAAAAGTAGTTGGTTTTCTTGTTGTTTTTTTCTTTTCCGTCCTACACTACTGAAACTAAGTACAACTTAGGACATTTTAAGTTTCCTTCCAAACTTACTAATTTCTGATTTCATACTCTAATGAAAGACTCAGGGGTTTTTTTCCCTTTTTCTGCCTGCTCTATCCTTTTGCCTTTTCATGGTTTTACTGAATTTCATGACTGGAGCTGCAACTGCTGACTGTGCCTCAACTTGGCTTCTAGGGCTGACTATCTTCTATTACGTACATCTGCTGTACCATCTTGACTGTTGTGAGCACTCTTTCCTTAGGCATTTAATAGTTTTCTGACCACCTTGCTGTCTAATTGTTGTTATCTAGCTTATATATATACTGGTTACATTTGTTTGTAAAACACAATGAAAAAAAAACCCAAAACAAAGGAACCCACCTGTTTTCCACTGTTGTATTTCAGCTACTTTAATCATTTTAATTGTTACCTCTCCTTTTCTAAACCCAAGCAAAAATATTCCTCCTGTCCAGGTCCTGTGTGTCATCTGCTACCCAGCAAATCTCCTTTCACAAGTGTGTTCCAGTACTTCACCTCTCTGTTCCAACTAATTTCTTCCAAACGTTGGCATCAAAGCATTCATTACATATTTCTCTAGTTGTACACACACACACAGAGGCATGTGCACTTTCCTTCAGGCTTCCTCTTAAGGTGTGAGTTCCTTGGAGAACAACCGAGTCACTTTTTTTCTATTCTCTAACAATGTGCCATAGGATGGTGAAGGAAGAAGCCTGATGTGCTGGCCCACCTGCCATTTCAGGAGTGAAAGTCCCTGTCCAAGAAGGATTACTCTAATCTAGACAGTGATTGCATTCATACTTTGTGAAATCGTGGGGTTTTATTACCACGCTGTGCCTTTTGGCGATACTGTGCATCTCCCTGATGTTGGGGAATAGCTTTTCTTTCCATAGTGGTCTGGAGACTGCTCTCAGCTTTGCTGACATCCTTTGCTGCTTACCTTGTATGTGAATATTCAGCAACTATGAAGAGGTTCTCCAGATCTGTTGCAGAACGCTCAGCAAAGCCGGTGCGCCATCAGGCCTCTGGCACATTGGAAAAAAAACCAACAAAAACAAAACCTAGAAAGACAACAACCCTACATCACAGAGGCAGTTGTAGAGACCATGGATAATTACACAGGGCAGATCTGGACAAAGCAACACAGGCTGCAATTTCTAATATACTCCCAAGCGTTACCTGGCATTTCTGGAGGAGGGATATGTTATTTGAAAGAGTTGTGTCATTAGCAGTAGAGTGCTGGTGTTTCTGCATCTGGAGCAAGCCTCATGACTTGTCAGAGAAGCTTAACTAGAAGCTAAGCTGCTAATGACAGCAAGTTTACTCTGCCTGGAAATGAGCTACACCAGGTTGTAGGGGGATGTGCCAACAGCAATTATGTCAGCTGTCAGTTGACAGGTGATGGCAGCATAGGATTTGACAGTGGATACCTATCCATAGATTCCTGACATAACAAAGCAGACCTGAAACAGATTCCTTACAGAGAATAAGATCCTTTAGAAGCACTGAAGACATTGATGGCATAGTGCCAATTGTTGGATTCACAGAGCCAGAAAATTCAACATGCATTACAGCATGTTTCCACAAGGCTTAGTGTGGAAGAGCAAATAGTAGGGAGAGGAGTACCATATTAGGTTTTGGCAGTGGCACCTGCAGCGGTGTGAGAACCAGTACTCTGTAAAGATGATTGTTCCACAACAAGCTGAAACCTTGTGCCATAGGAATGTTGGTTGCAGGTATCTCATATCTTGCAAGGTATTATTGTATAGTCAGCACATGAAAATAGTGGTAAACACTAAGAAAAACATACCTAGAAAGTTGCAGCCAGAATACTATCATCTCCCAAAGTATTTTCATGCCAGCTCTAGAAACTGAGCCCTTGGAAAAGCACTTCCCTACTAACCATCCCATGGAGGAAACTTGGACTAGCACTTAGGTAACTTAATTTTATTTAAGTAAAAAAACCCCCTCAAGTCATATTCTGGTTTTTATTCAAATACGTTGTTGTATCTGCACATTAAGCACATTAAGTCTGTTCTGAGCAACTGTTCACCATGTTTAGTGTAACACAATTGGTACAAATAGATAGATCAGCTGAGCTGATCATGAGTAAGTAGGAGGCTGTGCTACATGTCATGGGAAATGTTACCACTGTTTCTTTTGTTAAGGCTTTTGTTGTACTTTCTTCCTTTTTTTCAAAGTTTCTGTGTCCTGTCTTAACCACCACGTGTAAAAAGTCCTTAGCAACATCCTTCTGGTGTGGAACAAACTGTCAGTCCATCAAGATAAAAAGAGATAGGTAAAGTCTTCAGTAGTGTGAGGATCTTTATTTTTCAGCAGAATTCCTCAGGTCTTGTTTGTTGACTTGGTAGGCATTTTTCCTTAAGGATGGTTTTGTTTGGTTGGGGTTCTTTTTTTTTGTGGGGGGGGGAGAGGTGTCTGGTTTTCTCTTTCTCCCAAGCAGTAACATGTACCTAGAGTTCTTTGAAGTTTTGTTTTCAATCTTCCAGCATCAACCTGTTTTTTCTCCTAAAAGAACAATTTCCCCCAAGCACACGGAGGAATTAAAATTTCTAGCTTGTTTTTTTTTTTTTGCTGTTGTTTGGTTGGTTTTTTAGATAAATATAGAAGTCTTAGAAGACATTTTTACTCTCTGACATACTGTAGGCTTTCACATATCTTCTAACCATTTTACGAAAAATAGTCTGATGTCTACGTATACTGTCTTGTGTGGTTTTGCTGTAGTTTTTGTTTCTACCTCTGCTATCTCTTTGCTGCAGTTGTATTCGTATCTTGCCCTAAGATTGTTTATTGACTAGAGTGCAGTAATTCATGTTTCCCAAGGTCCTGTGGGAAAACTGACTTGATTAACTATATCCGTGTTTGTTCTTCTCAACAAGAAGAATGTTGCAATCATCTGGGAACTCAGTTATTGGAAAAAACAGAGAAGGATAAAGACCTGTGTATTGGCTGATCAGGACACAAGTCGACTTACATAATCCATACACTTCAAGAGCTGAGAAAGATTAATGCTGTCTTTAAGTCACTGTTAGGTCACTGAGTCTCTGTCTGTTCTGATCATTCTTATTCAGAGAAAAATGAATTCACAACAGGAGAAGAAAAGGCTATGAAGACCATCAGTGAACTGAAATCTCAGTTTCAGAGGAGACTGGCTGAGCGTGATTTGTCTAGCACAACAAAGACAGGAAATCACAGTGTTCTATAAATTTAGTTTGAGGGTAGGAAAGGTGTCCCTGCCCATGGTGGAGATGCTGGAACTACATGATCTTTAAGGTGCCTTCCAAGCCAGGCCATTCTGTGATTCTGTGAAAGGAGATAAACACCTAGAAGGAAGGACTATTTTCCCTAAGAGACAGAGTTAGTGCAGGCAGTTACAAACAGTCAAAGCACAGCTTTTTGGCTTTTAAGCCCAGTCTCTTCTGAAACAGATTTATTGCCCCTTGATGAGAGACAGTTGCCACTCACCCCAATTCCTTTGGGAAAGCAATCTACTTATGCTTCCCAAAGCCATCAGGCTAGAATTTAACTGGTTGAATTGCTGAGCAGTTTCATCCATTGCTGAAGCAGTTTTAGCCGTGGATGGAAAGGTATATGCTGCCCTCCACAAACTCAGAGCACAGAGGACTTTCCAGATTTTTAACTACCAAGTTCACAAATATTCAGAACAATCACCTTGTTTCTTAACTTAGTACGCATTTCCTCTGCTGACTGAGCCCTGCTTAAATGTACCAAGACCTTTACTCAGGCAAGCATGCTGGAACCACCTCAGGGAGCAGCTTCATGGGAGGGCCTACTTTGACCACAAATCCAATGTCCCTAGAAAAAGATCTGTGACTTGTTTGAAGCCACAACACCTCCCTACACAAATGTTCTGGCAAACCGTTTTGCAGAAAAGTTTCCCTAGAGGTCAGCATACCAAAGAAGATGAAACCAGAAACTGAATTCACACTGCTTCTGCTGCAAGAAATCTGTCATCCCCTAGCTGCCCTCACAGACATTACCTCTGAGCTGCTGCTCTTGGGGCAGCTGTTAATTCTAAAAGTAAACTAAAATCATTCATGCTGTTGCCCACTCAAACTTTGGGATGAAAGCTAACGTTTTTGTCAACTTGATACTGCCTGGGAAGATGGTACAATAACCCTAGATGTAAAGTGGAGAATTCTGCCTCAGAAATTATAGGGGTTAACTTCTCAGAAGTGTCAAACATTCAGAGCAGACAGCCTGTATGATGTACAACAGACTGTCTCACTGCTTTATCTCTGCTTTTCCAATAAGTGCATGAAACAACGTAATTTTTCACAAGCAAGAGCCATTAAAGAAAACAAACAACAAAACACCCTTCCCTTCCCTTCCCNAATACCTGTTCATTTCCCTATGAATATTCTTTTTTGCTCCTTGTACTCCTTTTTAGAAATGTCTGGCCTGTTTTCTATGGAAGAACATACTGCAACACAAGAGCCTGAGAACAGCAGCACTATCTCAGAGGGAAGGTCCATCTGGCCCAATACTCTCTCTCCAGTGTCCAACCACCAGTGTCTGAAGAAGAGCACATGAGCACTGAAGTCTAGTCCTGCCAGGATCCTGGGGGTGCTCACAGGCCTCAGTGGCTGGGACCGGCCCCCCTGGGACCCCCACCCCCACCATCTCCTGCCAAGGGCCCAGGGGACAGGTCCCAGCTCTGCCTGGGACCTTCAGTCCCTGCCTGAGCCCTGCTGTAGGTGTGCCCATCTCTGTCCCCATCTCCTGGGAGGATCTGGGACCTGCCCTGCAGAGCTGCTCTCCAGCGTGGAGCCCTCAGACCTGGATTGAACCTTGTCATGCAGAGCTCTGGGTTTAACGTGGCATAACTGCTCTGTTCTATTCTATTCCCTGCACTCACCATGAGTTAAATAATGATGAGACTGTTATTTGTGTGAAGTTCCAGGGAGTTTTCGATCCAAAAACACATTCAAGAACACATGATACACAGGTTACAACTGGAAATAGGGTATTATTTTAATTTTTGTTTTTCTGAATCTGTTTCAGAGCTGATGCTCAAAGCCATTACCACAATGTGCATGGGTAGCCGGGAGCAGGCTGATATGTTCTTCAGTTTAGCTTGAAAAATCCTTTGTAGTCTGGAAAAGGCAAGTGACAGAGCTACAGAATGTAGCAGCAGGAATACAGGCCCAGCAGGTCCTGTTTCCTGAAGGATGAGAATGTGAAGAATGAGAATCAGAAGCAACAACACAAAAGGTGTGTACTACCATGGGTATGTTCCAAAGTGTAACATGTGTCAATGACAAACACACTTTTTGCCTTCCAAGATTTGCTTCATTGCTGTGCTCCCAGGCCAGGGATGCATGAAAAGCACTCTCATGTCTGTCCTGTGCTTGTGTTGCAGGCAGGAGAACTGAAGAAGGGCAGCTCTGGATGGATGCAAGAAACCCCTGGGAAATGGGAGCCAAGGGAAGAGCAGAGCTCAGCCCCACTCTGAACTTGCAATGGGCAAGAGAGCCAGAGAGAGCCAGGGCTCGAGTGGTGCCTTGGAGGTGTGAGGGCAGCAGGCAAGAACGGAGCTGCAGGGGCCCAGAGGAGCCCTGACAAGGGGCTGTGCCCAGTGCTACAGGAAGACAAGAAGCAACCCCCAGGGCCACCCTTGGGGCCCACCCTGGGAGTTTGGAAAGCTTCCTGCCCACTGCAGGGCATGAAAGGCTATCTCCATGGGGCATGAGCAGCAGGCAGCAACCCAGCCAAAAGGGACTGAAGGAGCCCCTGAACAGTGGTCATGCTCAGTGCTGCAGAGGAAGGCAAAACTCCCGGGAACCAGTGCCGATCTGCCCTGGGGAAAGATTCCTTCCTGACCCCAGTGCTACTGATTGGCCATCCTGCGCATGGGCTCTGTAATTAAAGGACCCAGTGGAAACAGAAATCTCCTTAGAGAATCACATCCCATCCTGCTTGTTAACCAGAGACAGCTGGACAGGACAACCCAGGGTCAGCCAGGCCAACTGCCAGTGGCACAAAAGAGAGAGTCTCCAAGGGTGCTCAGGTAAATCCCTGATCCAAAGAGATAAGTGATTGGTTGTTTTTTTTTAACCTTTCCCTCTCATAATAAACCAGAACTCTTCTAGTGAGCCTTGAAAGATCCTGCCCTTAAAAATGACAATGGCCTGGGCACAGGGAGGGGCCAGGAGACAGTTTGGTGCTGCCCTCAGCACTGAAGGGGGTCAGTGCAGGGAAAGAACCACAATAAAGTTCAGACCAACACACACATCTGCCTTCCCCCAACAGAGAACCCTGGATACTGGGTTCATTCATCAAGGCAGCAGGAACTTGGCTTTTAGAAGTTTCAGTTCACACTGAACATGAACTAAACTCCTGCTCAGCTGGCACTGATTGAGGTTATGTATTTTTAGCGTTCAAGAAGGTAGAGATCCTGTGTTGTGCCTAGGGCTTTTTCCCTAGAAGATATTCCCGAGAAGATGGTAAAGATGAGGCAGGAAAACTCTTCTAAAAATCCCTTTCTCTCCCAGTCTGGTTTAAAGCTGTAACTCACTTGATCACTTCCCACTAGTTTTAGTAAAACATCTTAAGGAGGCAGAAAATGCCCCACTGCAAGGCTGGCTGGAGTGATTTACAGCTCCTTGAAAGCTGCAGGCAAAGCAGCTTGGGAGGCACAGCAAGAAGAACAGACCTGCCCGTGCTTAGGTGGCCCAGTCTGTGGCGAGCACTACCACAAGGGGTAGAGATTAAAACTCGACGACAGTATAGATTTTCTCCACATTTTTGACTGGTTTGCCCAAAATTGTGCTTGATGCTTATTTTTCAGTTATCTGTCCATTTTCAACTTTATTTTTGAATGGGATGAGAGCAACAGAAGGTTTTGATGGTCACTGAGCTAATGACCACACCATTATGCCCATCAACCACAATCCAATGGGGCTGTAGAGAAGAAAAAAATCTGAATTTAAAAACAACCTGGCAAGAAGTTTGTGCGGAGACTGGCATGAAATGTTGGGATGTGCTTGCCTCTCCCAGTGGCATAGACAAGCAGCACTATGAATAGAGAATATGGGCTGTCATCTCACAAGATTAAAAAAGGCCAACCCATGTGCCTGATGTACACAGCACCCTCCCGTCACAAAAATGTAAAACTAACAGATAATGCGCTTCTAAAGGGGAAGTGCTTGGACTAATAACTCAAAATTATTATAAAAGCCAGAGGCATGAACGAATGATGGCACAGCATGGCCCATGCACTCAATTTTCTCTCCTGATGCTGTGTACCTGCAGGGGAGAAAGGTCTGCTAGAGCAGGTTTGGGAGGCAGTCAAAGCTGTCAGCACAGAACAGCAGACTGTGACATCAGCGGTCCACAGACTCCGTGGATGGTAACCTTGGTGAGCAATGCACTGTGACCTCACATCTCTCACTGCTTATGTTTGGGCATGGGCAGAGCCTGGCCCAGACTCGCTCACACCTGGACTCCTGGCAAGCGTGCCTGGGAGGACTGGAAGCCCGCGAGGTCATTGGGAGCTGCCATCAGCGACTCTCAGTTCTCATTCACGAGACATTGCCTGTTTCCTCAGCCCTACCTGATTCAGGAAGCCAAGTACTGTGGGTGGTGCTTGCAGCAGCACAGGTGAGCAGTGCAGGAAGTGTGCCCACGGGGTGGCCCTGGGGTGGGCGATGGCATTTGGGGAGCTGTGAGTGTGTTCTTCTTGAGGGGCCTGGGCATTTCTTCCACCCGCCCATCTCCCTGGGACAGCATGCGACCATTTTGCAGTGTGTCACGCCAGCAAGAGGGAGCAGCTGCTGTCTCCAGCTCTGCTGCAACACGCAAACATGGCCACAGAGACAGAGTGGAACTGCCCTATCTGCCGTGACACTCAAGGTGAAATCGCTTCTGTAACTCCCTGTGTCCACCTGTTCTGCCTGGGCTGCATTGTGCGGTGGGCCAAGAAGAAGCCATCGTGCCCCCTGTGCAGGCAGGCTATCAACAGTATCATTTACTCTGTTCGGTCAGAGGAAGACTTTCTGGAGATAGTTCTTCCAAGCCCCTCAGATTCATCGGCTGCTGGCCACCAGGATGAGCAGGGGGCCGCGGAGATGATGCCCAGGACTTATGTAGCTGGCTACCCACCTGAGGTCTGGGCAGGTTTTTTCCAGGAGTGCTCAGACATCCTTGAGCCCTTGCTGCCCTGGCTGAACCAAGAACTATCGGAGCTGCTCAGGACCACCTGGTGGGAGGCGGCTCTGGCACAGAGCACCATCGTAGCGAATCTGTGCCGCTATGGGCTGAGTGAGGAGGCCTTGGTCCAGGAGCTGCATCCCTTGCTGCAGGAGGAGACAGTGACATTTGTGCGCCGGCTCATCAGCATTGCTGCTGACAGGTGCAGTGATGCGATCCTGCGGCGGATGAACCTCCTGAACTCCCATGCTGATGATGATGAGGAGGAGGAGGAGGAGGAGGGGGAGGAGGAGGTGGAGGTGGAGGAGGAGGGTGGTCCAACAGCCATCCCTGGCCCCTCTGCCTCCCACCAGGGGACTCCCACCCCCATCCTGGCCTCCTCGTGCAGCCCAGCAGTCTCCAGTGTGGAAGTGGAGAGCGGCATGTTGGAAACCACCCTCCGCGGGGGGCCCGGCCGCTCTCCATCTGCGCCTGACTCTGCAGAGCGGGAGCAGCCCCAGGAGGAGCCTGACGGTGCAATAGCAGGCCCCTCTGCCCAGGGCTGCAGCCGCAGCCCTTCCGCTCCTGGCCGGGACAGGGACTGGTTGCCCGAGGGGCCCCGACGCCCCACAAAGAGGAGGGCCTCTGGCCCTCAGGACTCTCCCCAGCCCCCAAAGAGGCTGTCCCGCCGGCGGCAGTGCAAGCCAAGAACCCTTAGTTGTAGAAGAAGGAAATAAATGGTTATTTCTTTGACACAGTCTCTGAGGGTTGCTTTTTCCCCTTCTCCTGTTGTCTTTTCCCTCTCCCCTCATGCCCCACTGTGGGTGGTAACTGCCTTGTTTTGGGCTTTTGGGCATGGCTATGGGCCTCTGGAGCCACAAGGCCATACCCGCGGCATCTTCTCCTGCAACAAATCCCGCTGCAGCTGAGGGCAGAGCAGGCAGCAGGGACAGCTGGTTTATCAGAGGAACGATGGCCTCAGCCTGCACCCAGTTCTTCTCCCTGTCCAGCTACCTTCACTTTCTGCTCTGCTTCCTCGATGTCAGCCAGGGCACCCTCACTCATTGAAAGGCTGTCAGGGAGGCATAGAAAATGAGCAGGGACATCCAAGCCAGAGACAAGACTTGGAGTAACAGGATTTGGGGGAAGGTTCGGGGTCGGGAAGGTNCGGGGTGAACAGGGCTACTAGCGATTCAAAGATCTAGAACATCTCAAAGTGCCCAAGGCTCTCAGCCCTTATCTGCTGGAGAGCACTGGCGAGACCAAGGGTATCCATTCAGGAGGAGCACTGCAGAGCTTTCTGTTCTCATGCCCCGCAGATATGGGGCAGCAGCTGTAAGATATAGGGTTGCAGAGATGTCGCAAGGGATTCCAGTGCTTTGGAGCACCCACTGGTGTCCTGTCAGACATGGGAAGGAATGTTGTCTCCAAGGTCCATTAGGTTGGGGACATGTGGCTATTCTCACAAGCACCTGAGATGCCTCTATGTTGAGTCAGAATATAGTTTGGACATCTCCTGGGTGGTTTACCAGCCTATGAGACAAGGAGGTGAAAGATCTCTCTCAAGTGCTCAGGGAATAGCTGGTCACCAGCACTGAGATCAGGAAGGAATTTTCTCGTGGGACAGAGATTGGTAATTGTACCCAGGGTTATTTTACCTCCCTCTGCTGCACTGAGCCTGACCACTGCTTAGGGCTTCTTCAGTCTCTTTTGGCTAGGTTGTTGCCTGCTGCTCATGTCCTGTGAAGATGGCCTCTCATGCCCTGCAGCTTGGGGGAGAATGGCTTTTTTTTTTTCCCCATGGTGGATTATTAAGTGTCCCCAGGTGGTTTTTCACCTTCCTCTGCAGCACTGAGAATGGCCTGTTGTCAGAGCTCCTTTGGGCTATTTTGGCCAGGTACTGCTGCTCAGGCTCCACAAGGTGGCCCTTGTGGCCCACATCCTGGGGGGAGGAAGCTTCCCAGACTTCCTGGGTGGGCCCCAAAAGTGGCAGTACCAGTCTATCTTGCCCATCTTTCCCAACTCTCAACACTGTTCTAAATCAGACCAGCTCAATGGCAAGGGATGGTGCTGTGCAGTGTTCAGAGAGAACTCTGTGGCAGCTCCCCAGGGCCCCCCCAGCAAGTTCTGCCACTTGGCACCAGGGCACTCTTCTGTGCACATGCTTGGGTCTCTAAGGGCATTATTCCTCATGGGAATGAGGCACCAGAGTGAGCTCATAACCAATGCCAGCACTAGCTCTCTCTTCTGGGCCATAAACAATTCCTTGTAGATTGCGTTTCCCAGAGAAAGGGGAACCAAGTCCTGCCTATTCCCGCCTTTGTGGGTTTATCAGTGCTTTTTGGCTCTACCATCGCAGATCCCCAGCTGAACCTCTGTGACTCCTGGGCTCCCACATCTGATGTCTACTGAAACAAAAGGGTCTTTTTTCTCTGTGTTTTATTTCTTCTGTCTTTTAATTTCTATGTGTTGCTTTTGACACCCCACTGGTCCTGTCTGGGAAACTTTTGGAAAGCCACCATGTCAAGAAATTGGACACCAGTACACACAGAGAGATTTCCTCTGATGACATTTCCTCCCAGCACTGGACTAGCAGAAGGCACTAAATACCCTTAACCGTCTCCCAGTCTAGGTATTGGCTCTGTCACTTTGTGGGAAGGAGGTGTGTACCTTCTGAGGGGAGGAAGAGCTGTGGATTATCTCAAGATAATGGAACCATCTGCACAAATTTGCAAAAAGTGTTTTTTAAAATTTTGCTGGGTTTATCCAGTTTCGCTGGGTTTCCACAGGACAACAAATCCCCACACCTCTGACATTATCAAGGCTAAAAGATGAAGCCCTCAGTCTGATGCAGAATGTGCTCCTCAACTACACACTATCTAGCAGCTACCTCCTCAAGCCAGCTCTGACACTCACAGGAGTTACAACCACCTACAGCAAAGTGCTATCCCTAGACACAGTACATTATTTTTAACCCCTCTTTTGACACTTCCCCGGTCTATTTCAGTAGGCATTTTGGCACTTATCAGATAAAACAGAAGGATTACTGTTTTAGACTCATTCTTTAGAGATGACTAATATTTAACACATTAGTCTCGCAGCATTTTAGCTAACAGGTCTGCTTTGTTGCACTGAAAAAACCCCAACTCTATCCCGTAAGTTTTCCTTCATAAAAGAAGCAAAAAGCAAAAATAACTCTAACAAAAGCATACCAAGCATGCTGAGCTCAGTTGAAGGTAAACCTCAACTCATTACTTTCAGGACCTCATCCAGTGTTTAAAATATAGCATTTAAACTGCTGATTATCAACATGCCTCCACTCTTAACCAGGACATCCATGAAGCACAAGCTCAATGCTACCAGATCCTCTCCTTCATGCCTAGGATACTGACAAACAGTAAGCTGTCACAGCACCAAAAGAACAAAAGGGTGGAAAATGGACAACCCATAAGAAGCACAGAGAGAAGAATAACACTACGCTACTTCAAAATCCCAGATCCTCATTCAGACTTTCCATGGAAAAAGAGTGCAAGACTGCTGTCACAACCGTAGTCATGGCTGCAGTGATCTGTGCATGAGGCTTCTTCCTACCTGCCTCCAACCTCTTTTTACTCTATGCTCACAGCACAAGCACGGGAAGCAACATTAATCAGATCAGTGGCTGACACTCTGTAACCATTTATTGCCTACTTCCTTTCAGAGAGGAATGACAGTGTGGTCTATGAAGAGGATGGCAGAGGAGTGGAGCAAATGTAGGTCCAACACTGCTGCAGGTGCTATCTCACCTGTTACTCAGATAGCAAGAAAATACCTGAAAATCAGTACTGATGCTGCCAGGAAGAGGAAACAAAGAGAAAGCATGTATCTGGTTTGCAGTTTGGCACTGTCAGCCTTGTGGGCCTCACTGGCAGTTTGTCCCACCTTGCTTTTGGCACAAGGAGCATGCCAGTGCTTTGTGCCTCTCCCTGGTGTGCAGTTTTAGTTCCTGATCCTCGTCTTACCTCCCGAAGCATTGTAAAGACCCACTGAGCTCTCCTCTGAGTTCTGGACACTTCCTACTTTCTCCCTTTGCCCACCCTGTGCTTCCACAGTTGCCCATGGATGATGGCCACTTGCCCTCAGGTGGTGCAGAAATCAGCTTCCCCCTCCTCTCCTTGCTCTTCTGCCATAAATATGGCCAAATCAAATAGAAATGGACTAGAAAAAAATGTAATTGCTACCAAGCTCATTAAGTGAATCAATAAGTATTTTTAAATCAACATTCTGCACAGCATGTGTCTTAGTTTAAGATAAATTATGCGGTGGAGACCGAGAAATAAGCTACCTCCCCTTTAGTTTTAACCACTTGCCTTTCACCAATAAGGAGAGACGAATGTGAGAAGGTGTAAGTGAAAAAATAAGAGTTTACTAAACAACAGAATAGCCACAACAAAGATAACAGTAATAATCACAAGGTACAAAGGTACAGAATCCTGTGAACTCCCCAGGAACAAAGAAAACAAGAGGGTGGAGAAGCCCCATCCCAATATGGCAGCCTCCAAAGAAGACCGCGTGGCCCAGGGGACAAAGACAAGGTGGCAGAGAAGCCCCACTTGGCTCAGCCTTCCCCCTGCAGTGTCACTTCCCTGGGACTGGCACTGCCTGGGGCAGCTCCCAACCTGCAGTGTCAGTTCCTCTGCTTCTCTTTGGCCGGCCGGACCCAGTTGGTTTGGGCACTGCAGTTCTGAGTTGCTGCTGCTTTGTGGGGAAAGAAAACCGACTCGCTGGGCACTGAAACCCACAGCCCTGGCTCCAGCAGCTCCAGCTCAGCACTGCGGCTGTGTATTGCAAAATTCCCTCTGAAACAGTTCTGGATTGAAAAAACACAGTTTCTTGGAGACCTGTGTCAGGCAACTTCCTTGGCATCTCAGCAAGAAATAAGAAAGACGACACTGTGTGCCTGTTCCCTGTCTCTTAAAGGGATCCCCTGAACCTCCTGCCCCTGTGGGAACCTACCCCTCCAGGGTAAAACACTCTGGCCCCACTTCTAGCCCCAAGGTCTTAATGGGACATACAAACTGCATGGATTGATGTAGAGGAAAAATGGAATACGATGCACATTTTTTTGGTTGCCCAGGACAAGGTGAAAAAAGAAAATACCTTAGCACTCACAAACCAAATTATATCCAAAATGGATTGTACCAGTTAAACAGATGGTTAGATCTACTCAGGGTCTTTTGAAAATGAGAAGAGCCTTGGCATATGTCCAATCCTAGGCAAATCTCAAGTGGCATGCATTTCAGCATTTCTTTGACAATGAAGCTTCAACCAAAATATTCCAGTCTGGTCAATGCATTTAGATAAAAGATTAACTTATGCTCCAGTAATAGCAACACTGGCACTCAATTTTAGTAACAAGCTGAAGTTACCACAAAGATATGCAAGAAGTTTCTTTCATTATTCAGTTCTTAAAAACATACCCATTTATTTAAATTAGTTACAGCCAAAAATTGGTAGGAGTGAATTTGGATAGAAATATTTTATGCACATGACCAACTGTGCATCCACATGGCTGTAAGAGCCAACATGTCTAACAGTTCAGAAATTAAGGTGTGCTATTAGTTTTTCCTCTTCAATTCTCAGTTGTTACAGGCTCAGTCTTACCTTCTGATCCAGTTCTGACATAGCTAAACATATTGTATGCACTCACGTGATACTGGCCATTGCTCTGCTGCTCTGCACTCTGCATTGAACTACAGACAAGTAGAAGACACCTCCTGTCTGAAGGAAGACTTCATTGCACTCTTCAGCATCCTCACGAGGGAAAGCAGAGGGGAGGTACTGGTTCTTCTCTCATGATCAGTGACAGGACCGAAGGAAATGGCATGAAGTTGTGTTGGGGAGGCACAGGTTGGATATTAGAAAAAGGTTCTTTACCCAGAGGGTGGTTGGGCACTGGAACAGGCTCCCCAGGGAAGTGGTCACAGCACCAAGCCCAGCAGAGTTCAAGAAGTGTTTGGACAATGCTCTCAGGCACATGGCATGACTTGGGATATCCTATGCAGGGCCAGGAGTTGGGAGGTGATGATCCTTGTGGGTCCTTACCAACTCAGGATATTCTGATTCTGTAGTTTCATAGAGGCACTGCAAACCTTGGTGTCCCAAAATGGAGCCCAGGATTTTCAGCAAGCCCCTTTCATATATGGATAGATAAAATATTTGGCTCCTACCTATGAATATAGTGAACGTAAGTCTCAGAGATGGAGTATATTTTATTGCATTATGGTTGCCACTGGAATTGCCAGAAGGGTCATTATGCATGCTACTGTGATGTTAACAAGGTCTCTATGAATGAGAAAGGAATTCCTGCACAGCATCATGCTGTTGCAGAATAGTCAGAGAAAACTGCTAGACACCACTATTGTTAAGCTACCGTATATTCACCAGGAGACTACCAAATACACCACAGATTTCTTAGCCAACATTTTTGAAAGTCAACTGAGTTTTTAAAGCTATGAAAAGCTACAGAATAAAATGAAGTTAGCATAAAAATTCAACATTGGTTTCATACATAACAGAAGACTCAACTTTATAGCTTTTTACAAATTAAGGCATCTCTCTCTGGTCTGCAGTTTTACCATACATTGCATTTCACAAAAGGGAGCAACAGTACTGCCAACATTAGGCTAACTCGGATGGAAGGCTTTGATCTTGCCAGTGAAGAGAGTAGCTTCAGCTTCTTGAAGAAATGGGATAAAAAGTGCCCTCAGGCACAGAAGCAGTCTGAACAGCTAGACCTAGGATTTTCAGACACTCAAGTAGGCTAAACAAAACACTCCCCTATAATAGATGATGCAAGCTATCTTCCCTGCAGGTTGAGGAAGCACACTGAGGTTCTCCCTGAGTGTGCCAAAAGAAAATTACTTAGAATGCATTTTTATTTTATTTAAACTTATGTAGGTTGTCCTTTTTTTGGTCTGGGGTTTTGTTTGTTTGGGGTTTTTAGTTGTTACTCTTGTTGTTTGTTAGTTTTTCAGATCTCACTTTCCATTCTTATGGAAAAGTAATTCTGGAACAAGCTTACCTCAGTCTGTTGCCTGTTTTCAGGTAGTCTTGTAGCAACTAAGCAAATTACCTGTGGATAAAAGGTAGCACATACATAGTCTCAGCTTTTACAAAGTGGCTTTTTATCAGACCAATTGTGTTTAATGCACAATTTTCTTCATGCACACAAACCAGTCTTCTAGAGTACTTAGGTTTAACTGCTAGACACTTGGCATCGGCTATAGCAACGTTTACGAATAGTATCGTTATCAATTAACACTGCACAAGTATTTTAGAAAAATGGAAGTTTATTCATCTTTCAATGGCTCAAATAGCAAATAAAAGGACAGGATAAGGCATCAGCCAAGACAAGTTTTTTGTGTCCAGTGGCTTCATAACACCTCCATTCCCAGTATACAGATTCCAAACCAAAGTCACAACGTTAGTGGTTAGACTCCCTGGCTAAATAGACCCAAATGAGTACACAGTAAGATGAAGACTGGCTTATATTTGCCAGTTACATGAGTAACTTTTATTCTGCACTTGGCAGTCTACTAAATGCACATACAAAATTCCTACTGATAAATATTTAACATGACAAATGTAACTCCTAAGACTTGAGTCCCTAAAATGTCTGTTAGCATGAAAGTTAAATATTTGTTACCTAGTTTGCTTGAGCACATTTTAAACTGTCAGTTATAGGCTTATACATGTATAAAAAGTATTAACAGTTTGTGGAATTGATCTAGCCTGTCTCTCCCCAGAGGAGTCCAAAACCCTCAAACATTCTGGTATATTTTTAGTTAAGATGTAGCACACTAACCATGTGCTAGTATTCTTGCTGTTCTGAAGCAACTGAGGCAGTATGTTTTGTTTGGGGATTTTGGATGTGCATGTTAAAGGTTTCTGTATCGTAAAGCATGTTTGATTGTTTGATATCAACATTAACTAGAAAAAGTAGCTACACTGTTCCCCATTTGAAAATCAACATAGACTAAACAGTACAAAACCTGCAAAGAGCTTCAGCATAACACAGCATGTTCCCATAGCTAAGTATTAGGAACACAAAAGAAATTAACCAGAATTTCCCAGACGTCTTAACTCAAAACACATAAGCGCTACTAGATCAGCCCCACTCCACCCAATTCCAGGGAGTTAAAACCCAAGGAACATCTAGACAAAAATCTATGCGCAAAAGGGAAGTTTCAAGGTACCAGCAAGTTAAATTTTAAACATCCATTCCAGGCTTAGATGTGCCATAGGCTTATAACTTCAGTCTTAAGTGTATTCTGACCTTTTAGTTTTAAGATACCATACTGTCTACCAAGTTACAGATGACAGAATATGCTCTGTATTATTCACAATACCAGAATATGGCACACATTTAAAGAACAGACACTGCTAGCAGACAGCTAGTGAGCGAATTCATCCACATAACTGCGCTCCACAGAGAGGGCAGTCTTGCACTGATGCACAGGGACAGTCTCCATGCAACAGAGTTGAAAATACACCCTTGATTAAACAACCTGCAATGTTTGGGTTTTAAAATTAAGGCATATTCAAATGTTTCAATGTAAAAGATTACATCGCTCTTCTAAGTTAATCAGGTAATGCAGAACCACATATAGTTTTCCTCAACATAGCTGTTTGCAGATACATTATTCTTTTCTAATTTGCATAACTCCATGGCAAAACAGCTGCATACTGCTTTGTTAGGTATCATGTTCACAATTGTAATTTTCAAGGCAACAAAAGACAAGATGAATTGACAAATACCAGTGATAAAAAAGTATGCTTTGTAAGAACCCACAAAGTAATACTTTGCCCCTCTGTTCACTATTAAAGAAAAGACTACCTATGAAACACTACATTCAGAAGAGATGAGAGAAGGTAGGCAATTATGAAATGGACTGAACTTTGCTTCTCTTGAAGCCACATAATTTGTTTTCAGTGAATTTGACTTTCAGTGCAGCTCCAAATCATGCTTTTAGTGGTACATTGCATTTTCCAACATGTTAGGGTAATTTCAGTCACTTCAGCCTTCAATGGCATGCTTATAAATTATGGTTTTTATTAGTATGGTCAGGGTAGGAAAGGAATCCAAGCTTTTGATTATAAAATGCAACATCTTTCTCTGATCCTCTTAGCTAGGCTTTTTCTTTTCTTCTTCCCGTTCTTTTCTTTGCTGTCTTCCATTTTTCTGGCTCTAATTTCTCTCATTAAATCAAAAAACACCTAAAAAAGATGTAAGAAGATAAATGCAAAAACAATCACAGAGATGAGTTAATTTAAGCTATCACTGATACCCACTTCAGTTGTTTAGAATAGAATCAATTATATGCAACCAGCTTGAGCAAACAAATATTAATCCAACAAATCTGTCACTGGTTTTGAAGGCCAAGTTGACACGATGCAATCCTGCTTGTTTCACGGCACCATAATGTTCCCCTATCTTCTGATATTTGCTTATGAATCCTGTCAGACAATTTTAAACAAGAATTGAAACAAGGGTCTCATCACCAGCCAAGGTTTTCAGATGTTGCATGTACATACTACTGAGGAGACTTAAGGAAATCAGTTTACCTTTTGAGCATTTTAAGTGATGAACTGCAAAGGTTGAGAAAGTACAACACCCACTTTTAGAAACATATTAATGGAGCAGTAGCATACACTGAAATGTACATATGGTATGTTGCATGATGCAAATCTAAGCACAAAGTAACTAGGGAAAAACCCCCAGCATTTCCTTTAAAGCCAAGTTTTCAATCGTACAACTACATAAACAATTTCTTACATCAGGTAATCGTGGCTGCAGCTGCCATATTACAATCTTAAAGTACACATGAAGTTCACTTTCATCAAATGGTTTAGTAGGAAACAAATGTGACAAAGTTGGAGATACACCACTGACTTACGTGAAAGAGATCCTACTGACAGTTAAGGCTTTATGATTGGACTGCTTAAACCTACTTTACTAATTTGAACAGCAGATTTTGACTTGACTTACAGAAGGTTACAGCAAATAATATATATACATCTTTATAGTTTTACTATAGGAAATCAGCTGAGCAATTCTAAAACTTCTTTCTCAGGAGAGTCTCTAGATACCCTACCACACTGAGAATGCCCAATCTCATCTGATCTTGGAAGCTAAGCAGGATCAGGCCTGGTTAGTATTTGAATGGGAGACCCCCAGGGAATATCAGGTGCTCTAGGCTTCTTTTTTCAGCCCCGAGATGAGCTCAGTTGGTCAGAGCATGGTGCTAATAATGCCAAGGTCATGGGTTTGATCCCTATATGGGCCATTCACTTAAGAGTTGGACTCAATGATCCTTGTGAGTCCCTTCCAACTCAGAATATTCTGTGATTCTGTGATACTTTGAAATTTGAACTAAGCAATACACCTATGTCAACGGACTTGATCCATTTCTGTGAAACATGGACAGTGCAGGGGTTGAAAAGTTCCTCTACAGAGCTCAGTAGCTTTTTATGACACTAATCTCATATTGACAGTAGGAAAAATACCAACCTTCATCACATGAAATCCAAAGAAAATCAATGGAACTAAACATTTCCATCAAGAAATGAGATTGCCTCTAGATTTTTAAATGTGCACTAAGTTTCTTGTATTTAAACCTGTGCTAATGGCAAGATGCAACTGTCAACTTGCTTAAGTACTGATACTGTACAACAGTATTTAGCTACCTGGGATACATAACCTTCTGAGAAAACGTTTAGTGGGTCACCTTTGCCAAACGGAGTGGAGGCTGGCTGTGTTTTTCTCAAGTGTGTAAAATCATTATTCTGGAATTCAGAGAGGCCAGATTTCTTACACAATAGCAACCCAAGTTTGTGTAACAAACTCCAAAACTTCATATGCTTCAAATAACTAAGAATACCTAGTATTCACTTGTGCCAACAAGGCCTCATCTATGGGCTGCCAAACCTTAAATCTGTATGACACATGCTAATCTGGATCCATTAGGCCATCAGCTCCAAAAAGAAACCTGGAGCTCTCTGGCAGCTTGCCATGTTTGTGCAAAAGCTATTGACCCAAGAGCTATTGAAAAAATATATTACATGCACATTTTTCCCCAGCTGCTATTTGAAGAGCTGGAAATTTTTACAACTGTAATAGATGGCTGTTAACTAATCAAAACTAAAAGATGTGTTAGTTTTTATTACAACAAAAAAATCAGAGCTGTATTCAACAATGAGGATGAGTTCTGCTGTATTCAATTGACTTACGAACTTCTGTAGGGTAAATTACTATAGTACTGAACAGTTTCTTCAGTAAGATAACTGACAGGACTCAACCAACAGTTGAGTTTAAGTTATTGCAAAAGAGAACTTGCATTACAGATCTATACTGCAACTGACAGCTCATACATATGGATTTACATTAGAGAATTTTCCACCAAGTGCAATGTGCAGCATCTGGATCAGGGCAACCCCAGATATGAGTACAGACAGAGAGATGAACTTGCTGAGAGCAGCCCTGTAGACAAGGACTTGGAGGCTTTCATGGGTAAAAAGCTGGACATGTCCTGGCAGTGTGTGCTCACAGCCCAGAAAGCCAGTGGTATCCTGGGCTGCAGCAAAAGAAGATTGGCCAACAGGTCAAGGTAGGTGATTGTCCCCTTCTACTCTGCTCTCATGAGACCCCACCTGCAGTGCTGTGCCCAGGTCTGGGGTCCTCAGCACAAGAAAAACATGGACCTGTTGGAATGAGTGCAGAGGAGCCCACAAAGATGGGCTGGAGCAGCTCTGCTATGAAGACAAACTAAGAAAGCTGGGGTTGTTTATACTAAAGAAGAGAATGCTCCAGGGAAACCTTATTGCAGCCTTTCAGTTCTTAAAGGAGGCTTATAAAAAAAAGAGAGAAAGCATCTTTTTACACAGGCAGTTTGTGATAAGGCCCTTGGGGGGGGACAATTTTGAACTAAAAGGGGAGAGATTTAAATAATTAATTGTAAAAAAATTCTTTATTGTGAGGGCAGTGAGGCACTGGAAAGGGTTGCCCCTCCCAGACATGTTGTGGATGCCCCAACTCTGGACATGTATGAGGCCTGGTTGGATGGGGTCCTGAGCAACCTGATTGAGTGGTTGGTATCCTTGCCCATGGCTGGGGGTTGGACCTAGATAATCTTTAAGGTCTCTTCCAACTCAAACCTGTGATTCAATGTGGGATCAACTTTGTCAACAGATCTGAAAGGCTGGGACATTGCAGTAAACCTACTTATTTCTTTTGCCACACATCTGTTACTCTTACAGTCTACAAGGCTGACACTGAATTCTACTCTGAATTGCAAGAACTCACATTCTTGCTGAAACACTTACAACTAATAAGCATTTTCTTTTCTTGGAGACAAATACACTCTATCTTATGAGCTTCTGAACCAGGTCTTATCTCTAAAAACTCATGAGGCACTTCTAGGCTTTTCATAGCTTTTTGGGTTCATCTATTCTTCATTGAAACAACATACAAAAAGGCAGATGGTTAAATAAGGGTAGGGAAGGCTCAAATCTCTCCCTTATTTGCTTTTATAAGGTGATTTATTCTGACTGAGCATCAGAAAGTATTCTTCACTGTTCAGAAGCAGACTGTCCCCTAGCTACAGAAAATGAAGTCTAGGCCAAAAGAGCTGACCCAAGAAATTTTTATCAGGTCTTGTATCATATCTTGGGTAATAATGATTCCTTGCAGTTTAGAACGGGATAAATGTGTTAGGCCTAACATTTTCACCATTCTACAAGGGGTCACCAAGTCATGCACTCCTTGCAAGCTAAGGAATAAAAGTATTTGATTAAAATTCCACAAAATTATTGCTAAAATTAAGAACATAAGGAGTATGACCCATGAGAAAGAGAGATAAAGTAAAAACTGATGGATAGATTGTTTAAGAGGCCAGTTATTACCTTGTCAACATTAGCTCGTGTTTTTGCAGAAGTTTCCACATAATTAACATTCCACTGATCAGCTCTGTTTTTTGCTTCCTCTACAGAAACTTGCCTTTTATCTTCCAAATCTGATTTATTACCAACTAGCAAAAAAGGAACATTCTCATCTTCTTTTACTCTTAAGATTTGCTCCCTGCAGAAGAACAAAAAGAAAAAAGGAGAAGAAAATGAAGCTTTGCATAGAGTACCATTCTTAGAATACAGAAAGAAGAACTCAGACTAAATACTTTTACATCTTACAGTGAAAAGCCACTTACTCCTTTTACATAGTTTATATAACAGGAAAGTCTTAAAACTTAATTATGACATTATACAGAATGAAGACAGACAGACAACTAGTCCTCCAGGAAGGAACGAGTTGAGTCAGTAAGAAATGAAAAAATAGAATAGGATTGGTTTAGGTGAGAATTTATATTAATAATTCATTCCCTTTAACAGTGTTACTTGAGAGCATTTACCATTGTCTTTATATTATTATTTCTGATGGCCATTTTTAAGTTATCCAAGCTCCAGTTTTACAGCTGATTCTTTCCTAACAAAATGTGCCATTTTAAAGCTGATAAAATGGTCCATAGCATATCAAGAGAAAATCTCTTCCTTTCAGGAATCTTTCTCAAGTCAATTATATTCAGTCTCTCCAGAGATCTTCATTCAGTTATAAACCAGTGTACAGATACAAGTTGTATATGCATGAGATTTTTAAGGACAGACCCTTCTACTGTGTTAACTCCTAGGATGAAGGTTTAAAACTATAAATAAAACTTAACACTACAAATAGTTTGGTATGTAAGTCTTCAACACTTAAAAAAATAATGAAAGTTTTCTTCTAATTGAAAATGTATTAATACTATCAGGAAGAAGAGTTGTCTCAGAAAAGAATATTCTGTATTTTGTCTATGAAAAAAGGAGTATAAAGTTAGTTGTGAAATGTAACCCTTCACCATGGAGCAATTGCTGAAAAATTGACAAAAAGCACAGAGAAATAAATTTCTTTTGCTGGCTGAGGTGAAACCAAATTTAAAGTTGAAGGGAGAGAAGCTGAACACAGTTAAGTAGTTGATATTCTAAAGGGCCTCGATTTGGTATATGGCAGGATGCTAACAATATAAAAAGCTCTGAGTAGCAAGCAGTCTTTTGGAGGAAGCCTACTCACAGAGCTGAGAAACTGCAGATAGTCCAAAACTTTTTTAAAAACTGTACATTTGAGGCAGACTATGACACCACATTTATGTATGAGGTATAATGACAAAGCATATAATAATATAACTTTCATTAAATTATATATATAATTAAATAAAAACAACATTTAATTACAATTAATTTATTGAAAAGCAACATTTCTCCTCTTCCACACAAACATCAGTGCAAATGTTTCAAAAGGGTAAAAGTAGCTTGAACAGCCAGGGGATTAGGAAGGTGGCCAGAAGAAAACTCAGTGCGTCATGGCAGTACCTCTGTACTTCTGGTAAAAACTAGTAGCTTTCAACACTAGTTATCCAAGCAATGCTATACCGGGTTACTGTGACAAGGTTTTGTTAGTGGCGGGTCTATAGGTGTGGCTTCTGTGAGAAGCTGTGAGAAACTTCCCCAATATTCATTACCGGCAGAGCCAATGCCAGCCAGCTCTGAGACAGACCCACTGGTGGCCAAGGCCAAGACAATGGTAGTAACACCTCTGTGAAAACTTATTTAAAAAGGAAAAAAAGAAGTTACTTCGCAGATACAATTGCACTCAGAGAGGAAAGGAGTGAGAATATGTGAGAGGAACTATATAGATACTAAGGTCAGTGAAGAAGTGGGAGGAAGTGCTCCAGGCACCAGAGCTGGGATTCCCCTTCAGTCCATGGAGGACACCCATGCTCAGGTATACTCCTGGCAGAGAACTGTGGGCCCCTGGAGAGATGGGTCCATGCTAAAGTAGGTTTACTGGCAGGAATTGTGACCTTGTGGGGGACCTACGCTGGAACAGTCTGTTCCTGAAGGACTGCAGCCCATGGAAAGGGACCTATGCTGGAGCAGTTAGTTGAGCTGCACCTTGCGGGAAGGACTCGCACTGGAAAAGTTCATGGAGAACTGTCTCCCATGGGAGGGACTCCCCACTGGAGCAGGGGAAGGACTCCTCTCCCTTGAGGAAGATGCAACAGCAGGAACAATGATAAACTGACCATACCCCCCACTCCCTGCCTCTCTGCACTGCTGAGAGGGAGAAGGTAGAGCCCAGGAAGGAGGGTGGGGTGGAAAGTATTTTTAAAGCTAGTTTTACTTCTCATTATCCTGCTTTGATTTTGATTGGCAATAAGTTAAATTCATTTCCCCAAGTGGTGTCTGTTTTGCCTGTGATTGTAATCAGTAAGTGATCTCTTCCTGTCCTAAATTCATCAGCCTTTCATTGTATTTTCTCTTCCCTGTCTAGCTGAGGAGGGAAGAGATGGAGGGGCTTTGGTGGGTACCTGGGATAAATGCCAGGTCAAACCACCACAGATGCCAAACAATTTCACCATGTAAAAAGTTAATCTAACAGCAATCCAGGTGATGATACTCATATTCTCCTTTGAGGCCTTTCTGAAAGCTAAACAAGAAATATCTAATTAATGATGTGCCAGCTTGAAATGTAGAACTTAAAAAAAACCCCACACCATGAGAGCCAGACCAATTCTACTCAAAGCAAGGCCAAATTTTATTAAACTACCTTTCATGTGTTTAAAAGTATAGTCATTGCAGGTCTGTATTCTATTGAAAAAATTACTTGGACCAATGGCATTTCAGAGCATACCTGGAACTCCATCCAACAGCAGTAAAAAGCTCTCCTGTTGGAGGTCAGCCATTCCAGCAGAACAAAATTCCACAAAAACAAACATCCAAGTTCTTGTCACTTTCTTTAATATTTGGCTCTTAAGTAGTATGCCCTCAGACTACTCCACAGTGCCAAAGGTACTTTAACTGTACCTTTAGGAGATACAGATTACTTTTACACAGAGCAGAAAAATATATTTTTCTGAGTTACATTTTAGCATTTAGTCCTCTATGGTTCACTTTCATATTTGGACTGGGGAGAATTTTAATATCTTTACTTGAAGGGATTTTTTCTTTCATTTTTCCTGTATCAACATGTATACTGTTAGCTCTCACTTTTACTGGAAAGTAGGACTTTTTCTAAGGCCAAAGATCCTGTACTTTGAAGCACTGGCATGACTTTAAACAGATTTGAATGGGTCATTTTGCACTGTAGGGGAGCTGAACTATACTAAACTGTCCTCCATGACTGACAGTACCCAGCATAAGCCTGCAAACAAACAAGGCCTGCTCCTCCCTCTCTCAAAATATATAAACAGAGACATACAGAGACACAAATTTAAAAAAAACACCAGAAGATGAAAAATTCACTTTCTCCTCTCTCCATACCTTTTCCTCCTCTCTCAGAGATATTAAACATATTCTGCTACTTAGTGCTATTTAAGTTGAACTGTGACAGCATCTCCAAGAAGACTAATTTCCAATGGGATGTAGATAACTCCTTTTTATATTTGTTTCCTTAATTTTCTTTCAAATATTATGGCCTTTCCTATTTCAGTACACTTCGAACTGGTAAAACTATTTTCTGATATCTTTTGTCTTTTTTAAAATGCAGTAATGAGTGATTTAAATATTTTCTCTCTCAACTGAAATTAAACACCTATAATATATCTCTGCCTGTATAATATTCTATTACTATCATAAGAGTTTTAATATGATGCGTCTGTGGTTGAGACCATGGTGAGGCAGCTGTCTTCTGAACGTTGCTGTGTATCTGCTCTGTGGCAATAGCCTTTCTCGTATTCAGAAACACAGCAGCTAAGACATCTGAAGTGGTACAAAGGCCTGGCTAGGCATCTGTTCAAAACATTATGTGACAACAGTAAGAGCTGCCATCCAATCTAGACCATCAAAAGGATACTACAAAACACACATACAAAATCACTTTCAATCATCTCAGTGTAATTAGAATGATTATCTTGCCTTGTAACTTACCTGAAGTCTGCAGTTGCTGCAAAGGATTCCAGCTCTGTAATAGAGAAGACGCAAAGAAAACCTTCTCCACTTCGGAAGTAGTTGTCTCTAATGGCAGCATAGTCTTCCTGCCCCGCTGTATCCAATATATCAATTTGAACTTCTTCTCCATCCAGAACCACCTTTTTCCTGTAGCTATCTGCTTTGGTGGGCTCATAGTCTTCAACAAACTAGGAAAAAAAACCCTTCATGATGTAAAATCATGCCTGTGCAAGGCAATTGCTTCTGTTTACACATAGATATAGCAAACATATTAAATGGGTACTGTAACTAATAACTAAGCATTATGCATTTAGGCCCTGTGAAGTACTCAAACAACTTGTAGTTAAAGCAGACTCTTCATCAGTCCAATTTCTAGGTTTTTGCTTTCCTCAGCCGTTATAAGGAAATGTAGAGGTAATTTCAAAACAGCAGTCTGTGCACTACCCAAACCCCTACTTCTGGTTCAAGCACAACATCTGGCTGTGTTCCATTATGAAATCAGGTAGTCCTGACTCTGGATATATTTAACTTCTGACTTTTAATAAGAAAGGATGACTTCCACTGGAAAAAACCATGAAAGAGAAACTGATTTTCCTTCCTCTCTTCAACAGCAGCAAAAAAAAAACCATGGAAGGAATTGGTTGCTTCAGGCATCATGCAACTCAACTAAGTGAAGAAGCTCTGAACTTCTTTGAGCTATAATAACCAATTTCTAATAGGTCTAGCGAGCAATGCAAAAATATTCCAGTAATATGACAGTATCTAACAGCTGAGAAGTCTGAAAAAGGCCAAATTTTCCCAGGTACCTCTAGAGGGAAAAATCAGTTATCTCAAAACATGTTTTTGTTCCACTTAACTGCTGAATTTCATACCACATCACATACACTTAAACCCTTTCAGAAAATAATTGTACAAACATAACTTAACACTATGTAGCAGGGACCTCCTGAGATAATTTCTACTACAGACTCTTACCTCATCATACATAAACTGTAGTGTTAAAGCAGATTTTCCTACACCACCGCTTCCCACCATGATGACTTTGTGTAAAGCCAACGAATTCTGTCCTTTAGGTTTATTTGCTGCCATCTTTGGATTGCAGAAAATTCACAGGTATCAAATGAAAAAATCTAGAAGAAAAATATTTCTTCATTAGTCTTCTTTTCCTTCTCCCACATGAACTGATAAAGTGGATTTTTTTCAAATCTGTACATATTTAATGACTTAATTTCAGTTCTGCTTTAGTGAAAGCTACCTGCTTTTTCACTGGAAATCATTCCAAAAATTATATTGAGCTCATCTTTTTTTTTTTTAATTAAGAAAAGAAATCCTTCACCATTTGGAAACAGCATTTTGGTATGCAGTATTTTCTTTTAGTGGCACAGTAGGTGTCAAGAATTCTTGATAGTTTACTACACAAGAATTGAAAAAGGAAGCCACAGTGAGTCAACACTATATAAGAAAACATGATATGACAGCTGCAGGGGAAGAAAAGAGACTTTTGAAGGGATTTCCAGTTTAAATGGCAAGCATTAAGACACAGCAGCAAGGATTAGCTAGAGTACTTTTACAGGAAAAGCAAGCAACCTTAAAATCTAAAAATACCCAGTTTCAGTAAGTCAGAAACCAAAATAACAATCTAGTTTATACAGTGTGGAAAGATTCAACTTGCCTACAAATGTAATTATTTCATGTATTTGAAGTAGTTGTCTCAGTCCTGTGACTGCTTGTTTAAACACAAATCTCTGCATCTCACCAACACCAAAGGGCTCTATGACAGCTAATTCACAGTTTAATGTACGTGTGCACAAGCACAAAAAAGAACAATTCCATTAACTTAAAAAAAAATCATGCATGCTATAGTTTTAGTGGATCTCTATTTTCCCACACCTTTGTTTCATTCCCTGCCTATCCCCACAGTAATAAAACTGTATTTGTGAATGCTTGCACAGTTCTTAAAACACACGGAAGTCCCTGTACAGTGACAGAATGCACTCTCCTCCAGAGACTTAAGGTCCAAACAAGGTCTGAACTCCAAAAGAGACAATAACATCTATATTATATATATAAATACAAGAAAGATTTATGGTAGCAATTAAAAACCGAACAACTTAGTAACTTAGATTTTTTTTTTTTAATTAGAAAACTCAAAAAGAGCACATTCACACGGCAGCACAGCTCAGTTATATACATAACTACCAGATAATAACATAGCACAGTAACTTGGCATGATTACCTCATTACCTTTAGCCCATCATGATTATTTGACAATGTCACACTAAAATTACACCCTACTGAATAATGAATCACCCTTCTGTGCAGCTTAAACAAGCAGAATGCGAAGCATGACAACTTTCTTAAAACTTGTATCAAAATCCCCAGCTGAGGCCATGCACTAAGGCTTTGTTAGCAGTGATGCAGGTAGTATAAAAGCATGGTGACTAAAGCGTCATTGGAGATTAAGCCAATCCTTCCTGGAAGTAAAAATAAATAAATACATGCCATCAAGGTTCTCACACTGCCATGCCAGCAAGCAGGCTGGGGATGAACAAGCAGCTAGGAGAGACACAGCTGGACCAGATGACCAAAGGGATATCACCATGCTATAGCTTAGCAATAAATGTTGGCAGAGAGGTTTGAAGCTTGTCAGTGCTACAGTTGCTCAGGAACTGGCTGGGCATTGGCCAGCTAGCAGTGAAAAAATTTCTTTTAATGGCTTCTCTTGGGTTTGTTTTCCTTTTTAAAAAATACATATGAAGTTATCATTATCTCAACCCACAACTTTTCTTACTTTTACCCTTTCAATTCTCTCCCCTCTCCCACTGGTGGCAGGGGAAGCAAGCAAGCAGTGGTACTTCGCTGCCTACCAAGATTAACCCACGACTTATGTGAAAAACTCTTGAGATCACACCAGCACCACTACCCATTCTGCCATCAAAGAATTCTGAAAATGCAACTGAAAATTAAGTCAAATTATTTTCCCCAGGAAGATTACCTAAGCAAAATAAGCATAAGTAAGCTGCTATACTCATTACAGAGATATAACAGACAAATACAGCTAATATCATGCTACAAGTTCTTTTAAAAAGGAGATGGAAAAGAGCAAACACACATTTCTGTTTTGGCTCAAAAGAACCATTGCTTTCTTTTTACTCAAGAGGGAGTACAAGAACATGAAAATAGTTCCAAGCCATGTGTATACTTTCAAGCTACTACATTGTTTTGTCCTTGTGCACTTTCCTCTTAAAAGGAAAAACATATCCTGAAAGTCACGCTTCTTAGTATATATGTCAGACAAGTAAGAAAGAAAATTAATCTGAATTCCATTATCAACTGACAACAGCTCAGTTTGCTAAGCTTAGATTACAATATCTACCTGGATATGGCCTACTAAGCTTACTGAGCAAGAAAACAGACTATTCTTCTGTAAGTACTTCAGTACTGGAACAAGTCAAAATGAATTCAGCAGGACATCACTCAGGTGAGTTTGGGCTAACAATACCATAATACGAAAAAATTCAAATACACAGTACCAATATTTCACTGTAATATTTGTTGTAAATTAATCTCCAGTCTTTAAGTAGATTGAGCAATGTGAAAATTTATATTTTACTTCAACTTGCAATTCAACAAGTAGTGTCCCAGTGTGACAAACAAGTTGCTGCTTTTTGTACTCTCTGCAGCACCTGACCCATAAAAAACCCAACACATTTTCATTTCCAATTTGATCCCAACAAATAATTGTCAGTAAACAACATTCCATTAAGATACTGAAAATAGCAAAACTTCATACTACCACAGACTTCAAATCTTCAAGATAAGCTTGTCATAAACACTATGCCACATTTTGTAGTAGGAGGGTGGCTCAGGGATGTCAGTTTGCTCCCAAGCTCTTCACAATCCAATAAAGATACAATGCTGGCAAAACTCAGGCCTGCTGAGTAGTAGACAATGTGGAAAAAGAGAGAAATAAGTTACTAACAATGCAAGTACAATACAATACTGTGCAAACAACACTTAATCTGAAGAGACTGCTTTAGAGCAAATACTGTGCCAGAGAGAAGAAAGACCTTGAAAGTGGTAAGTTCTAAGCTACTGCCATGATTCTACCTGTTTCAGCGTGCCTTGAAAAACAAAGAGGAACCTAGATTCCAATTTTAACAGTAAAGCACCTGAGATGAAGTTTCATGCAAAGCCTTTCCGCCTGTAATTTATGTAGCCTGACTTATTTTCGTAAGAAGTATTAATTTGGGTCATATCTAGTTACTGAACTGTCCTACTTTATAATTATGATGAAATAGACAGAGACTATAACAAGAACCCTGTTGTATGAAGCTCAAAAAAGCATACTTCCTTCTTATGCATACCATGGGATTTATTATTATTTTAATCTTCACAGCGCAAAATTATTTGCGGGTCAGAAGATAAACACCGGATTACCCCACAGTCAAATCCTACATCACCTACAGCAGAAAGATGTTCACAAAGAGCCAAGCACGGTGTTGTCAATAGCTATAGCATCCATTTATACAGGTCAGCTTTTTACTACATCCATTGGAAATCCCATTGCATCAATTCAGTTGATGACATATACAAAAGTTTATTCTTAAACAGTTCTTCACAGAGTTCAACAAGTTGGAAGGGAAGCAAAAGCTTAACTGGCTCAGCAACGTACTGCAGTATCTTCACTCAGAAGGGCAAGAGCATTGTCTAACCACCATGCTATGGATCAGTCCTCACCTCCACTGCAGATAAACTCCTGGGAAGCTGCCCTTTTCCAACATATCTGAGCAGATAAAGACACAAACAAATGAATCTCTGACTGCTCAGACAAAGTAAGCAGTTCTCAAAGCTCCTACAGTTGTTTTAGTGCCTGCTTGCACATAAACACACCCATGATTCTGTGCTCCATTTAATGGCAGGCTTCCAGTTAAGAGTTAGGATCACTTTTTTTGAGCCAGGCTAGGGAGCAGTTATATTAACTAAGAACCTCAGGGGTAGGAATTATAATTCATGTTAGCATCAGTAATAGCATCTTGTCCAACAGTCTAGAAATCTGATCAAAGGAAAGAAGAGTAGGTAGCTAAATCACTTTTAAGTTATTTTTACATTATTAAGATCACCAAGGAATTTCTATCTGGAGTTGTAAAGCTGTTGCTCGTCTTGATTGACTGGCTTCTACCTGTATCAATATTTAACTTCTCCTAAGTTTCATACATTACAGCCTGCACAGGTCCTCTGTACAAAAAATACAATGTTACCTTTAGTCACCCATGGATTTACACACAACATGCGGTTCCACACACTAGAGAAGTGAGCTGCACAGTGTTTCTGTAACACAACTTGGACACATTAAGTATCATGTTAACATCCACATAAGGTCTTGAAACACAGAATTGTTATCTCCAGATCCAGAAGAGTAAGATAGATAATCAGTTGCCAGCACAAAAAGTAGTTTTCATCTTCAGGGACAATATTTTCAGGGAGAAATCTTTGCACATACAAGTTAGGAAAGAAAAAAACAAAACGCAGGAATCTTTGATCTCTCTTTGTTAGTCTTTATTTTGTCCTCCTATTTACTATTTCAGCCAAATAAATTGAGATAAAAATACACTTATGGGTGAAAAAACCTTATCGGTTTTATCCCCTCACTCATCTTGCTCAGCTGATTACACTGAGATGACTCATCTAAACATGTCCTGTTCCTCAGTTTGCTTTTTCTTACAGAGTAACTTGCTCCAAACTAATCAAAGCATGCTTCCTTACACATCCATTCCATTTGTCCTCTACATCCCTCCCGAATGTAATAATCCCAAGGTTCATACACTAAGGGAGAGCAAAAAAGTGGCCAACAGAATAGCTGTGTACCATCCAAAGAAGGCAATAGACACCCAATTTAGATTACTTCTTTTCCTTCACAGGGAGCACTGTGGACCACAGGGTACAGACTTCCCCATATTTAGCCAGCAGCAAATACTGAAGAAATTTATAGAAACAATCATATCCAAGACATTTACATACCTGTCAAAATGTACCGAAAACCAGCCAAAAACTAACAAAGTACAGAGCATATGATCAGTCCCTCATTTTCTTAGAGAAGGTGACCAAAAGAAGTCAAGAAGCTATTCCACCCATTTTAATTCCTTGTAGTCTCATAAATGCAATGTAAATGAGAACAGACCAGGAAAAGGAAAGCATTACACCAAAGTCACATCATTACAGGCACAAATTCAGCTGGCATCTTCTGCACTACTATACATAAAGCTGAATGCAGGCCTTGTGAATATGCAGTTTTCCTTAACAGAAGGATTTTGATTTGCTGCAGACATTTGTTTGAAGGGGACTATTTAAACATAGCTTTGTATTTGCAGATAGCTGGTACAGTTAGCATAGTTGGTTCTGGTTAATAAGTAGAGATAGTGGTGCCTTTCTTCAATTGCAAAACAGTTTTTTATTGTCAATTTTATAGCCTACATAAAACTTAATACATCAAAACTGAATCCTAGTTCTTTTGTTTCCTTTCCTTTAAGAGAAGATTACAAAAAGATTTGGAAGTCTGTCATATTAACCTCATTACCCACTCACTTTCACGATGAGTAACTTTCTTCCCTGAAGACTTTTATATAATAAGCATCAATTACAACGGCTAGCTGATACATTTCAGCACCTGCCTTTACTCTGTTTAACAGAGCTAGAACTTGATACATTTGAAAGAACACGAACAATTTAACTGCAGCAGGTGAGCTGCCTGCACAGTATCAAGAACTAGTTGTATGCTTTGACCAAAATACTTCCAGAGAGGCGAAATTATCAATTACTTATTGAACAATTAAAGAAAATTTAGCAACGGAAACTCATATTGCTTTAAACAAATAACCTTTTTTTACTTGAAGAAATTAATGCCTGCACTACTCTGCACTTTACACTTAGTATAATCTATCACCTCCAGAAACATTAGCCACAACTTATTTCATGCTGAAGTGAAAATTTATGGTAATTATTTGACAGTATTTTCTAAAGTGAGTTTAAAAATTCTCCAAAGTTTTGTAATTCCCCAAAGTGAATCCAAACTCTGTTGCCTCACATGACCTAAAAATTACAAGTTCAATTTTCTAAGAAAAAGCACAGGAACAAGAATTTTGAAAAATGGCAACATATTTCACATCCCCAAGGACCATGAAGCAATATAATCTTATCTGTTATGAAAATATCACAAATTCAACCAGTTACTTCATTGTTTATTGAGTCCCATAGTTTCAGCCTGGTTAACAAGAGCAAAAGTATACTTGAGAATGTATTGCTTGAAAATAGCACTAGCATACTAGGTGCCAAATATCTGGAAGACACCTCACAAATGAATCAGATATTTCTGCAATAAAAGCATTCCTGGAAAAGGAGGGAGGCAACTCCAGGCAAGCAGAATCTAACCCTCCCATCATCTGGTTCCAATTACAACATTCAAACCAGATCAGCAGAAACACCCCATGACCCAGAAATTGATAGGACACATGAGGACACAGGATGGGACATGATACCAGCTGTTTTAAGAACTGGAGAACATGGAAGTTTTAAAAGTTAGATCAGCATTATTGTTGTGCCATCGAGTTTGACTGGTGTTTTATTACAGTTTAAATACACAACATCTGTCAAACTGCAGGAAGTTAACATCAGCATTTTATTAAGGTAGAACAAGTATTTCAAATGTTAAATAATCACTACAAACTTTAAGTAGTAGACTAGAGAAAGAATGAACCCAAATGTTCAAACCTACCTTGGAAATGACTAATCTCATTAGATAATGAAACAGGCCTCCTGAAACTCAGCCACATAACAAGTTAGAAATTTTCACAGCAAGTATTTCCCTATGTCCTGAAAATAATCCTTTGACATAAACACGTTTAACTAGGAATTAGGATTTGGAGCTTCCCATGAGTTTAACAAGCAGTTAAATCACATTCAAGGTTTCATAAGAACCCTTCTTTCCAAAGCTTTCTAGGGCACACCTTAGAAGGTGCTTGTGCCTCCCACACCCACAAAACAAATTTACTTTGGTGACTGACTACACATATACTAACAAAAGTAAAGGGTAGAAGACTGACTTCAGTTCTATCTCTCAGCAGAAGCAAATCTCCTCAGGCAAAAGACCTACATTTCCCAGCTCCTTGAGACAAGTACTTCAAATCGTAACCATATCTAGGCACTTAAACTGGAAAAGTCAACCAGTGAACTCTTCACCCAGTAACAGAGACCCATCCATCCCATAAATTACATTGTGTTGCTATAAAGAATAGTGGTTCCCACATGCCCACAGCTTTATACTGTTAAGATAGCATCAGAAGAATTGAGATCTCTCCAAAAAGAAGTCACTAAAATACGGGAAACAAGTTCACAGAGTTCCAGCAATTTCCCAGAGGCTCCACAGGGCTTTAGTACCAACTTCTGGGCATGGCCATGAACTAGACAGCACCTTCTGAAGTGAGAACAGATATGTATTTCATATATTTTAAGTCCTCATTTCAGCATTTTCTTACCAAACGGCCTCTTTGGCATCCTGCAAGATGACTTCTGGGGAGGCACTTCCATAAAGAAATTTCTTGAAACCCACATGGAACAGCACATGTAAGCCCTGACAAACTGAACAACAGAAACAGTCTAGAACAAAATCAAGGTCTTAAGATTTCAAACCCTGTAGTGTACTGAAAAGAAAACCAAGCAGCTACATCACTGTTCACATAAATGGCTGACAAAAACACACAACCCTTGAGCCCAACTGTGTGTGTCTGTAAGGCTGATATAAACTGAACCTGCAACAGTCTGACTGATATTCCCATATCCTTTCTCCTAATAGCACTGGTGTTTGCAATAATTAGGTGGCAAAGCACTTAAGAAGTTGCTCTAGACAAAAATTAACCTACACTGTTTTTTGAACAGATTAGTTACCTAAACAAGTCTGCTGGTACCAAAGACAGCCCAGAACAACACATAGCTGAGCATGGGGAAAGCAAAACTACTGCACTTCCAGCCTATAAACACTGTGGCAAAACAATGCAAGTGTTTTAGGGTTCCTCAACCATAATCTGGCACCTGTTGAAAATTCCTCACTTTTTGCAAGTTATGGGATGGCTATTACAAAACATTGGTAAGAATTCTAGATACTTGCAATGGTTTATCTGGACTGATCCAGAGATCAGTGGGAAGAAAAGCAAACTCAAGCCTGCCACCAAGGTTAACACAAGGTTAGAGCTTGCTTTTATAGTTCAACGGACTAAAGTTACACTGTGAAATAATTTTGGTAATATACACATTTACATGAGAGCCTAGAATACTGTTCCTGCTTCTACAAGTTCAGTACGTGGCTGGTGCCCTCTCTCAGTCGATTCTAATCATTGAGGGAACTTAGCTTTCTGAGGTTGACAGTGCCAAAGTGCTTTAACACGAAGTGTAAGGGTCATGTCTTCTTTCATATTCAATTTGTAAACATGAAGATCCGTAATCTAGCATATTAACAGAAGGCATTCATTTTGTATTGATTTAAGATTATACACCATGAGGAGAAAATTAACAGTCACAGCAGACACGACAGAAAAATGAACAATTACAATTACATGTCACTAGCCTGTCAAAACTATCCACAGACTTGCATGGATTCAGAGGGAAGGCAGACAAACAGGTACTATGGTACTATAGCTGATTTTCTGCCATAAGCAAAACTAATGAAAAGCTGAAACAGATGAGGGGAACATCTGTGGAAGAGCCTCCCACATCAGTTACCCATAATCAACAGTCAAGTTACGTTCATGGAAGATGCATTTGATGTAGAACAAAGACACTCACCCAACCCCCATCCCCCCCAAAATGTAAGAGTCAACATATAGCCTACAAAGATGAATTTTAGTAATGAACAATCAACAGCTCAGGGTCTTAACTAGTGATATTCTGCTAAGAACTCAGTGAAACATTTCAAGAACACATTGAAGTTAGTGTCACCTAAGACATATGAGATACAGCCATTTTTATCCTGCATTTCAAGTACAAGAAAGCACATCTGGAAGCTAACTTTTGATTGATGATAAGCTAGGCTTCACTGACACTTGCACAGGGCTGCTGCTTCCAGCTGTTCTAGAAAGCAACAAGAATGGAGTTCCCTTGAAGGCACTATACCAGAGCTTGCAGCATGAGCTTCAGCAGTGCACTTTTAAAAGCAGTTCAAGAGCACTGCATTCAAAACTTGTTCACAGCATATTCAGTATCAAAAATTCACGGGTTTCAGTCAATCACATTTCAAAAGGAATCTCAACCCCATTAGTGTGTCCTTTTTGCCCCCGTATATTTACACTTCAATATACATTATAGAAATTTTAGGAAGATTTAAATGTAAGCATGTTGACTTAGCTTGATGAAGTAAATTCTTTGAGAAAAGTCTGAAGGTGGCTTCCAAAAGACATTTGAAAAAATAAAGGTTTTCCTCTAACACAAATATCTTTTTAATTGTTAAAAACCGTAGTCTTCCTTTAGAAGTTCAGAATGTCAGATGTGTATTTTCTAGAAACCGCAAATATTTGCATGGTCATTTTTACAGCCAGAAAGAATGATAAACAAGATTCACATTGACTAAACCCAAAACTGCACCCAGATAGTTTCACGGCTCTACAGGCAGGAAAGTTAACTCGTGACAGAGAAATCTAGAAACAAATGGTATCTGCAAAGCAAAACAGTCATCAGGCTCATGGCAGGCTGCACCCAACAGTCTTATGGAATCTATAGACAGGACGCAGACAGCATCTCTTCTATAGCTTAGGGCTCCACCTGGTAGAAGCAGCCTTGTTGTTTTGCAGGCATCTCTTGTCACACCAAGACAAGTTCTCATGATGACAGCTCAGGGAATTTATCCTGCTCAAAACAACTATTTTTCCCTGTTACCCAGTCATAATAGTACTATGGTGAAAACTCACATGAACACCCTTAAATTCTTTCAAGTATTAGTACAGACAGAATGAACACAGGAGCCTTGTTTGAGTAACACTCCTATGAAATTCTTGACAAAGAAAAAGTCTAAGCTTTCAAATAAAGCATTTTTGAGGCAGGCACTGCCTTCTTCCACAAGTCAGTGCCTAGCTGAATGAAGTTTCAGCAAAAGCACAGTAGGAATACCGCAATACATGATCCTTCACATCTCATGCTAATAAAACGGCTTCTAACAATGAAGGATGCAGGAAATGAGTGCTCCAGCAGTTGCAGGCATGTTTACATCAAAGGCCACAGCACAAATGATGCAAGCACACAGGACTGAATACAGGGCATAAACAAGACACACCAAGAAGCAGGTAGCAAGTTCTCTGTCTCCTCTTCACAAATACAGGCAAGCGTTCTCTCTCCCCACAGGCAGACTGCATCAATACACCAGCTAAATGGAACCTAATGAAATACAAGCATGTTNCGCACCGGGACCTCCCGGAGGGTCCAGAGCAAGAGGACAGCAGACGCCGCCTGCCACGCCACCGGGCGGCTAGTGGTCAGCGCGGCACATGTTGGATTTTGCATTTCAAAAATTTCCTTTTATTCCTCTAAGGAATCGTGCAGCTGCAGCAAATTTCTTTAGTGAAACCTGCCTCGGCAAAGTTACTTCATACATTTTATGACTTTGCCATCTGTTTTACCACCTAATTAGAAATGCACAAGTACTTTTTTGCAGTGTTATTGCAAGAGCATTACTTTTGTAGCCGTATTTTGTTCTGGTAATGTCTCCTGTTTATATTCCATACAACGCAAATTTGTCCTCCTAAAATCATAATAATTTTTCTGTTTTATTCAGGGAACAAGGATTTCATATGCACGACTCACTGAATGAGACTGGTTTGCAAATACACAAAAGCCTTTTGAATAGGTGATTCAAGAACACAACTGGTTATAGACCTGATGTTGCATAGTAATACAGCACTCATAAAACTGAAACACTGTTAGGCAGATCCCTCCCCCATTTTTAGATGCCATTTATTCTAAAACTGTTAGATATACGATTTGAAAAAATGATAGAGTTAATCTAATACACCTAAAAGACCCAATCAGACAATGAATTGTCTTTTAGTTCAATATATGCTTGCCAATCATATGATACATGATAGACTTTCATGCCTATTTCACATATTATGGGGATTAAACTTGTAATGGCTAGAAACAGAGGGCATTCAGTTCATTAAATTAATACATCAATTATTCCATTTTCACATTAAGTGCCAGTGAAAGGTGGTTTTCATCTTCTCCTGCTTAAAATACTGATCACACTTTTCTTGCAGTACCACAGAAGGCATTTTGAAATTGAATGTTCTCAAACATAAAGTAGTAACTTTTAAAAATTGCTCTTTGCTCCTGTTTCAATTCTTACAACTCTTACAATGCACAAAGTAACTCGGAACTGTTAAATGACTTCACAAGAATATAAGTAAGTTCCAAGTTTTAACAGAACAGGCTATCTGAAAAAAAACATAAGTTGCTTCTTTACAAAGCAACTTATGTTAAAATCATAGACCAATTTCAGAACACAGAAGCAAGCATAACATTCATTTCTGTCTGTCTTGAGAACCAAGTGAAGCAGCTATCAAAAACTTCGGATAAAAACCCTAAAAATTAGTTTTTTAATCACACTCCAAAGGCAAAGGCTCTTGGAAAAGGCATCGTTAAGGATGGTGTACTATTGCACATCACTAGATGGGTCTCAAGTGTGTCTCTCTTCCTATAACTTGACACGCAATGCAAAAACTAAAGGCATTCCAGCAGTGGTCACAGACCAAACTCAGTTTATTTTAAAGGCCAGTCTCCCCATGGAAAAACTACTGTATAAGTCTGTCTATGGTGAAATCCAATACCTTTATCAACATTTAACTGATTTAATCCTATACACATTGCAATGCTAACCAGTACCAAGTGTTTTCTCCTTTCTGTACACACCACCTTTTAAATTCCAGTGAGAAGTATGTGACCTATTACCTTTTCAATGTTGCATGGTTTTCTCTGGCCTAAGAAACCTTCACTATGTCTGACTTATGAAAACATTTTCTTTTCAGCTGGTCACTTGCAAACTTTCAATTCAGTGGCAGTACTTCTATTAGCAGCAGCTCACCACAGAGCCAGAAGCTAATTTTACTGCTTTTCTCCTTGAGCGGTTTATTTCTTTTACCATAATGCAGTCGGAGTCCTGCATAAAGTCTGGATAAGTTAGTGTTACTAAAACCCATTCATGTTGTTCATAGATGATAGCATGACTGGTCTTAGTTTGCTGTAAAACAGGAATTACGTTCCTGAAAATATCCCCTTCAAACCCCTGACCATCTAACTATGCCATTCTGACTGTGTTAGTTATGACCGTTCCACTATTTTATCATATTGTATTTCATTGTTCATACTGTCTTAAAAGAAATCCTAGTACTTGGCTACAAGATTGTTTCTGTTTCAGTTTTTCCTCAGAGAAACATGTTTCCCCCCATATTTGTAAAAAAAGTCTCCTCTCCTAAAATTGTAGTAGAACTTTTTAGAAAGATTCAAATATAAAACTTCACTCCTCAAACAGATTGTTTTCTTCAAATTTTCCAAACTACTCTTAAGATCACTAAATCTTAAGACTGCTTTTGCAATGCTCTTCAAAATACTCCAGTCTGAAGAAACTCACAAACTCTGCATGTTACAAACGTGGTCTCAGTTTTAACTCATGCATCTTGCAGAGAATATTTTTGTTAGTTTACTTCATTCCTCTATCTGCTTTGACTGCAAGAGCTATAAAATTCAACCTCTGGTAGACAGAAAATACAACAGATATAGCTTAATTTTCATTTAACTTTTAGAAAAAGATGCTCTTCTACTAAAGGTCAACATGTACTAAACCAAGTTACCTAAAAAGAAACAACTTTCTCATTAAGATCCAATGAAAAACATTAAAGAGGCATGTTAGTAAAGAAGTTTCTCAAAAATCAGGACCTCCTAAAGTTTCAGAATTATTCCAAACTGAAACATTTCACATCTCACTCTGCTTCTTGGGCAAAGACAAGCTGAGAAATTCCAGCATTTTCATGAGTGGCTGCACTATACAATCTTCAAGTGTAATTGTAACTGTAAGCTCATCAGTAAACTAATAACTACAAGCCCAAAATTAGTGATGGAGAGGGAGACAGTTGCATGGGTGTATGGATACAGGCTTTCCTAAAATATTTTGTGGATCAGCTACTGGCCTCTTCAACACCATCAATCTACAAATTATAACCTCCCATGCTCTCAACACAAGAAAAACCAGTTGGCAATACCTGCAATGGGATTTCTTAACAAAGCACAGAGGCATTTAAGATGTGAAATATATATTGGTCAAAAGTGAGTATTCTCCCCTAAAAGCAGAAGGGTAAAAAGTTGAAATCATGACTTAAGAGCCAAGTTATTATCAAAACAAGATGTGAGAAAGAGGACACTGACATATTTTGGATTAAGATTTAGAATTTAACTCCTCTAAGTCCAAATGGCAGCAACAGCTCCTGCTTAATGGTTATTATAAAACCACACCTGAAGACGAGTTCTTCACAGAAAGAATGCTGCACCTGCAAGAACACTAAGTTAAGTCTCTTTAATATTTCTGAAACAAATGCATCTATATTTCTTCAGTTATTTTTTCTAGAAACAGTCCTTAATGTTAGACTATATGCTAAAACAAAATGAGTACTGATGCAAACCAAATTAATAATTCAGATGAGCAGCTTTCTTGGTCTTTATCAGTACCTTAACCTTTCATTATTGTTCTTACCACAGTCTTCATTAAACAGGGAAAAACAATCAAGTAGTGGCATTTCACACATCTCAAGTTAGTGGGTCTCTTCCTACGGGGTACTTTGAGATGTTGCAGAATACCTGGAATTAATTACCAATGTTACCTGTAGCCACCATATTTTCTTCCTTACAACACTAACCATTAATAACATTTTAGATGGCAAACTTGCTGAACTGAAAGCAGTTTCTGATATTTAGTCTAATGCATCTGCTCCTTAAATTCTGAATGACAATGCTGGACTGTATAGACAAGGAGTCCAGAGTGCAGTGTTTTCTTTCTAGGTTAAGTTTTCCTAGTTTATTATACTTTACTGCCACTGAATGAGTGAACTGGAACCTCAAAGCCATCAGGTCTAATCAGCAGCAGAGAAAAAATATGCAATCTGGACCAGTAAAGAAAGATGCTTTAATAAATCATACAGACCTGTGCTGTATCATTGACTTCCACATATAAACCATATCAGCGTAAAACAAATTTCACATTCATTTTCAAATCAACTTCAAAAATGTAAAACTTATTCAGAGAATAAGTTTACAGAAAATCAGAGAATTCAAGTTGTGATAAGGTGCACTGAGCTACCAGTCATGACTCTACAGGATCAGTCACTGAAGCATTGCAGTGAACTCTTAATTTGGACAATATAAATTTTGACCTTACAAAAATCAGTTCTTATGAGTGTGCAGTGTTATTTCTTAAAATACAAGTGTTCTGAGGATTGGAATGAAGCTCATTTGCATGTTACACTACCTAAGTGAAATTAATTTAGGTGTTTAAGTGTGCAAGAACTTTATGATTTAGTGGTGTCATTCCAAAATAGCTGTTCTACACAACTTCTTTTCTTCTTCACGTGGATTCAGTATCTGATTTTGCTTACTTTGATCTCTATAGGCAACAGTGACAGATGTTAATGATGAGCTGCTACTAGCCTTGCTTTGAGTAGGGCCTTCAAGTCCATCTACTCAAACATCTTCCATTGAGTGACCTCACCGATCAAGTGTGGGTTTTGTGACTGACATAGCATGCCTGCAGACGTCTGTCACATTAACACTGTTTTCCTGTCTGTATAATTTCTTTTATTTTGAGGTCTGAAATAAATCCCACTGGGCAAAGCGTTCCTGGTATAAACTACTTCCATGTTAAAAGCCTTGTCAGGAGACAACACAGCTATACCAACAGGACTACACTGCTACATCTTGAAATGACAGACTTCCTTTACTCTGCACTGTCTGACAGGCTTGAATGGGAGTGCTAGCAAAGAGAAGGACTGTACCACACATAGTTGGCTTTTTATTTTCTTCACAGATGTTTCATTTTCGCAAGACTTCCATGTTTACTGCAATCTATTTAATGTTGACAGAAACATTTCAGCCTGTCTGTATGTGGGTGCTATACGTAGAGCATTCTCAGACTCCCGTAACAAGGATCAGAGTTAAAGATCAAGTCTAACAGTAATACAGAAGGCTATTAAATTAGTATTTCAGAGAGTAAAATGAAACAGGTACCAAGGCCTGAATGCATGGCTGATCCCTGCTACCCACCAACTAAGCACAGGTGCAAAGCACCTTTGTAAATAACATTTTCTATAATTTGCAGAAATACTTGCTTGGTCATACAGTATATTTACATGCCAATTTTTAGTAAAACCTTGTGGGCCACTGCACCAGACATTCCCACACTCTTGCATCAAATGATGTAGTAAACTTACTGTTACAGAGAAAAATACAATGCATTAAACAAACTTTACTGGTAGGAATTCAGTGTACATTATAATTACTTCAACTAAGGAGCCAATACCACAAAATAAGCATCATCAATTCCACAAAAGTAACAATTGCAGAATTACTGTGCAAGCAACACTGCATCTCTTGTTTGTCCTACCTTCTTTGCATTCTTGGCTCCTCTCCGTTATAAACTGATTACAGCATAGCTTACTTCAAATTCTCTATAGTAACTGTCTATGTCATCTAACACCTTCAACACGCCTTTCTCCATTATTCCCCCTCCGTGAAAAGCCTGGACACTTCAGTGTTACCAATCTGTTGTCCCAAAGGTGTTGGGAATTTTGATAGAGACAAACCGAATCCTAAACAAAATATGACTAATAAATACTAAGCCCCTCTCTGGGCAAATGCAATTAATTCTCTCATTGGTGCATTCTAAGGTAGCATTGCTTAATCTATATTACACTTCTTTCCAACTTGTTCCTACCTTTCAATCCAATACTGTTTTTTCTGTGGGAATTTCAGAATTTTTTTTCTGCTGTATAGAGTTCCTAAGGCTCCAGAGTATAAGCCCAACATGATGGTTATGGGTTGCACAACAACCCGTAATTCAACATTCAAAAAGCAGCTGTAACAACTGATAAATCATTGGGCCTTAGGTGCTGACTTTGACTCACAATAGTTAAGAAAACAGGATGAGTAGCAAAACAGGATTTAATAATCCCTTGGTCTGCAAGGTACATTTGCTATAAAGTGACTCTAAGTTATTTATATCCACAAGGACTATAACCAATTTCAGATTCTGCAGACAGTAAGACTTAAAAATAACTTTTTATAACTATCCTGACAGCTGATTTTAGGTACTGCAACAGACTAATAAAATATAACCATTTCTTCCCTACTCAGCAATTTATAATATGTACAATATTTTGCAGAACATTTAGTGGACATACATAATACCAACTGTTCCATTTACTTGGTTCCTCACATAAATTCTTTTTAAGGTAGAAAGGAGGCTTAACACAGTTGTCCTGTAATTGCATGTTTGAGGCAGGCAGGCTACAATATGCTCACAAGAATGCTGTCACTAGCCTACAAAACTACCTTGTTCACATAAAATAGATTTCAATTTAGATGCAACAATTTCAATAGCCTGGAGCCATTAGAAGTTTACTGGAAGCTGGCTATAAGCACTCTTAAGGGGGTGCAGAGATCCCTGTCTAGAAGACATGTTATCAGCCACTGATTCCCAGGACCACTATATCCTATAGCACTCACTAGGGTGGCAAAGCAACCAAATCTAATCATAAAAGTTAAAAGATTTTTCTCATATAATTATTTCTTCTTCAGTTGTAAAACTGCAGCAAAAATAACGCTGTTGTCAGTTGGCTGAAATGCAGTGCCTAAACAACGTTTTACATAAGACACTGTATCTACAGTATCCTTTGATATCAGAGACTGCTATATATCAGTTTCAAAGACAGCAACATCTTTTGCCTCAGCAATTTTCTTCTTCCAAGTCAGATACACTTGAAATTTAACAGGAGCAAAACCACTTCTTAGATGGAATGCCTCTGTTTCAGGGTAATCCCTCAGAAAAAGCAGATGCAAGGATGTCAGTGCTTGACTTAGTATCTGAGGTTAAGAACACAACTATTCTTACAGAAACTGGAAGTCAGTCTGAATACAGAAGACACATGGACCACCACAGCAATGTGTCCAACTACACTTATTTAACAGTCTTGTGCTTGTCCTGGGTTGCCTTTATCCAGCACTGCCTTATCCTCACAGTCACATCTCTCCCTGCCCTGCTTCCCTATGCCCATCCCTTCCCCTCAATAGCCTACTATTTCTATGGGTTTTTTATCTAAAGAGTACATGACCACAGGTGACAGAGATTACAACAAATGCACAGCTAGGACACATTCCAGTTTTCACTTTCATGGCTAAAGATTCTCTCCTTAAGGTCCAAAAAACCAAAAAGACAACATTATTACAACACTGTCAAAGAACACACAACTCAAAATACTTCACCTTAATATGTTTGTAATCTTTCCCTTCCTCAAATTCAGAAGAGCACTAAAGACTGAGATCAAGGAATTTTCAACAGTGAAGGAGCACGTTCACTATTCAGCATCACAGCTTATTTAACCTCACAGCTGACCTCTCATGCAGTGGACTGAAGGCTTTTTTAGATCTTTTTGTGCAACACTACGTCATATTCTCCTATTTCTATTGAAAAGAGTAAAGGGTAAACATGACTAGCCCTGTCAATCCCTAAAATTTCTACCATTTGGAGGCTTCCACAAAAAGTGTTTGACAAACTGCCGTGCAAGCACAGACTGAAGGACTTAAATCTACATCAGAGATTGACATATGAAACAGTTGTTCTTCATTCTATCAAGAATCACAGTTTCCCAGGACTTAAATGTTGAGGCACATTCTATTAGATTAATAAGTCAGCTGAAAAGAGGATTTTTAATTACGAATCCAGTTATAATCACTATTAAGTATCCTGAAAACTAACAGAATAGCAGTATCTTCTCCCAGTCCAGCCCCTCTCTCAGGAGCTCCCCTCTTTTCAGTTTAATTTTCAGTGGGAAAGATGAAGAACAACTGACATGTATGGAGAGACCTGAGCATAAAACTATCTCCAGACACTGAAAAGCCAGGAGAGGCACATATTGCTTGTAGAAGTGTAATGTTTTGCAATGCAGAATGCAAGTCTCTTTCCAATAAGAACTAAAAATGCAAGCGTGAAACAAAACATCAGGGTCATTTTGAGTCTGAAAATAAACATTTTGGCAATCTTTCTGCCAGGACAGTTTGGGGATGCTACAAAACAAACACACATATCGCTCTCCAGGTGACTCTTGGAGTATGTATGGCCCACTTAAGATTTTCATTTTAAAGACTCAGTTAAGGGGAAGGAGCTGAAGCTATTAAATTCCATTTAAAAGAAAATCAAAAGCAAACACCAAATCGCTTACCTAACCAAATAGGTGAGCATCGAAAGGCTCTTTTATTTGGGGAACTTAATTGCATACTTCGTACTCCTCCCTTGTGTTACAAGCAAACACAAGCTCTAGTTACCGCCAACTACAGAAAAGCCCAGCACAGGAAAGCGGGCAGCAATTAAATGTTACAGAAACCCTGCTCTTACTCACCCTAGAACCGCAGCGCCCACATACACGCACAGGGTCTCTGGCACCGAGCCGGGGCAGGAGTCGCCGCCGCAGCCGCCGCTCGGTCCCGCCGAGCCGGTGGATGAGCGCCCCGACCGCCTTCCTCGCCAACACCGGGGCGCGGCCCCTTTGTTCGGGGTGCCACCGCTGCCGCGCCCCGCCCTCCGCAGGTACAGGCGGCACCGGCCACCGCCCCGGGGACCCGCACCCTCCCCCCGCCGCAACAGGCAGCCAGACCCCGCCGTGGCCCCACCGCTCTCTCCCCACTATTCCCCGCGCCCAGGCGGGCTGCGGCCGGAGGTCGCCAAGGTCGACGCCCGTAACCTTCAGGGAGCGGCTGCCGGGCCCCCGCAGGAGGTTCGGGGCGCCGCCCGCCCGTCCCCACACCCCGGGGTGGAGCCGGCAGGCGCACACCGCCGGCCGGGGGCGGCGGGGCGGCAGCCACACCCCAACACCAATACCCGGGCGGCGCAGAGCGGCGGGCGCGGAGACGCCGGAAGCCCCCGCCCGCACGGCAGCTTTCCCGACACCGGAGAGCTCCCCCGGCGCGGGCCGGGCCGGCTCCCTGCGTTCCCTCCGGCCCCGGCC